>PVKS010012078.1:0-54839 GCA_004027875.1 Aplodontia rufa | reverse complement strand
AGGGTAGTCTCATATATTTATGTCACATATCAATTTTAGGCCAGATATATATATATCAAATAATCAAGTGAATGCTCCAACTGTCCTACCCCTCACATTTAAGCATATACATTAAGATGTAAAGATGCATATACAGCATGGATACAGGCCCGACTTAACTGACACCTAAGGGAAAGAACATGGCAGAATATTGACTAGCATAATATGCATAATTTTGGATTCTTGTGATATAATATAAATTTTTTTTTTAGTTATAATAATGGATTAGTCTGTACACTGAAATACTTGTTTGCACTGTGGCCTGGGAAAAGAAAATAGAGTGAAATTCTACTTCCCAAATAACATTTTACTCACTAGTCCCAGTTCTTGTTGTTAAAAAGATCGCTGAGTAGCTGAATTGGAGTTCAACACATTTTTCACTGGAATTTAACTGTTGTACACTCAAAAACTTCTGTGTCCTATTTTTTATATCCACCCTAAACCCATCATGTGACTTCCCAGTTCTGTAGCATTTTATAAACTTTTTTTTTGGAACTGGAGATTGAACCCATGGGCACAATGGCACTGAGCTATGTCCTCAACTCTTTTTAATTTTTATTTTGAGATAATTTCCCTAAGTTGTCCAGGCTGACCTTGAACTTGTGATCCTCATGCTTCAATGCCATATGCCCCCTAACCTAGTCCCTGGGATTACAGGCATGCGCCCACCTTGGAAACAGTTTAAAGGGAGAGAGATTGGCTATAGATGATGTATATTCTAATATAATATATTAATAAGGTATATATTACGCTAAAGCAGGGGTTCTCTAACTTCTCCCACTTAAAAAGAATAAGACATGATTTTCAAATGAGGGAATTTTCTTCTTTCTTGGGAGCCAGTTTTTAAACACACCATTTGCTACATGAGGTATTCAGTAATTGTTTTCTTTGCTCACTGTGCCAGCTAGCTGCTTTACATATTATATACAGCGGTTGTTTGGAGATATTTAATATCACCGTCATGCAGATGATATAACTGAAGTGCAGTAAGATTTGGTAACTTACCCAAGATCGGTCATTGATGGACAGTAAGTTAAAACCAGTGTCTTTGTGAATACATGAATTCTGTTCTGTGTTAGTTTGTCTTTCAACTTGGTATCTACTGGCCAATTCAGCTTTTAGCCATTGGTATAAATTATCACTGTTTGATTAAAAAAAAATACGAACCACATAGGTAATTTAAAAATTTCTAGTAGTTGATTTAAAAAGACCAAGTAAAATTGATCTTAGTCATTTTATTTAACCTATATCCAAAATATTGTCATTTCAACATATTATTAATATTCAAAAATTAATGAGATAATTTTATTTTATTTTTATATAAATGAATGTTTTTGAAATCTAGTATGTGTTATGCACAGTTGAATTTGATAAAACCAGCTTCTTTTCAGATGCTTTGTTGCCACATATGGCAATAGGCCACCAGCCTGGATAGCACAGGTCTGCGGTATATATGGTTTGGGGAGATGCTTGCTTATTTCCATAAGCCTCAATTTCCCTATATATGAAATGGAGAATCATAGGCACCTCTCAGGGTCATTATAATTAAATGAGGTAATGTGTATTAAGGTGCCCAACAAAATACCCAGTACACAGAAATTGCTTAAAGAATGCTAGTTGTCATTCTTTTTTTAATAACTTTGTTACCCTAACTTCTTTAAATTTTTTTCTGTGATATAACTGTAATTTTGGAGGAAAGAATTTAAACTTGTAACTGCGTTTTGAAATTTGTTGTCCAGTATAGACAAAATGAGAATAAAAAGCAGTTAGACTTAAAACAGCCTTTGGCAAGAATTTTGTTGGTGTTCTCTTAAAATTTATTTTTCCTTATGAGGGATCTTATGAAAAGGCACAAGAATGAACGTTAAGTATGGCACTAACTCATAGCCAAAGAGTGAAAGAGGTTTTCATTGAATTGTTATTATTTGGAATGTTTGCTTTTAAAAAAATAAAACTGACACATGCTCCCCTAAGTGTTTAAAGATTCATACACACACACACACACACACACACACACACACACATATGTACATGACCTGTTGGCAAAGCCAAGTGGAAGAGCTGAAAATGGCTATGTGTATAAATTCATATGCTTTCTTTTTTAACTTGACTGTGGGTGAGATCACATACACAAAGAAGAGTGATAGGGCTGCAAAAATATTTCAATTGTAATTAGATTAGAATTCTTTCGATTTCAGCATTACTGTCTTGGGTTAGCCATGGTCCTGACTTGATGGATCTTGGAACATGCTATTGAGGACTGTTTGTTCTTAGGGTAAAGCCCAGAAACCCTCAGCATGACATAAAGCCCAGTGGGCTCCTGTCCCTACTGCCTTTGCAGCCTCACCTCTTGCAGTCCTCACTGTACTCTAGAACCTTGGCCTTATTTAGTCCTTGAAAGTGCCTTTCTCTTGGCTTCTCCTTGAAGAAATCCTCCACCTTTTTGCAGAATTAATTCCTACTCATTCTTTCCCCCCTTGCTTGACAGTTTTTCCCCCACTTAGGGAAGCCTTCTGTTTCTTCCCAAACTGAATAGTCCCTTTCCTGTCTTCCTACACTAGGCTAACTTCACTCCTTCCCTCAACCACATAGACTTTAGACATCAGTGCAGTGCCCTTGCTCTTTTCTCTGTTGAACGCCTCAGCATTTACTTATTTGTGTGATGATTTATGTATTGTCAGTCTTTCTCACTAAACGCTAGGCCCATGTGGCTCGTGCAGCTTCTGGCACATAGGCAACAACCAAGAAAAATATGTTGAAAAAGGAATGATTGGAAAGAAAAGTATTTGTATTGTCCTTTGGTCTTAGTTCCCCCACATATCTTAGTGGTATAAGTGGAGGAGATGACTTTTTAAAGTGGATTTTGCAGATGGAGGACTTGATCTCCCTTCAGCTCTAACTTTCCAGTGGAGCACTTCTCATTGGGCAGCAAGGGAAGAGGAATGTTTAAGATGAACCTCAAAGAATCAGGAGTGCGATGTCTTCCAGATGTAGAATATGGCTTGGGAAATGCATAGAGTGTTTTTTTTTTTGGATGTTAAATAGACCACATTGGCTAAACTAGGAACTTTTATAGAAGTGTGAGGGGAGACAAGGTGAAAAGTTTTAAAGCTGAATTATGGATAGAAGGTTAAAGACTTTGGACTTGATCATGTAGTCAAGGACCATAGTTAAAATTGTTGAGAAATAGTAATATGGAGGTAATCTGATAAATGGTTTCGTGGTAATAAACCACTATGTTTTATAACAGGAAGAATCATAATATATACTGTGATAATCTAGTGTCTATGTGAAGTATAAAGATTCTGAATTAGCATGGTGTCTGAAGGAACAGAAAGGGAAGATGTGAGTAATTTATAAAGAATGAATTAATCAAACTGGGAGAGGAAAGGTCAAAAGTAACCTTGACATTTTGAACATGAGGGAACAAGGTCATGGAGGAATAGCTGGGAGAGATTATTTAAATTTGGGAGATGGTAATCATACTGTAATTAGAATATTTGAATAAAAGCCTCAAAGATCAGGTGATGTGTAAATATAAAGAGCCAGTGTAGTTCAGATTGAAAGAGTAGATGCAACCTACTCAGCAGAGAGTAGAAATGAGTGAATATGGCTAGGAATGGAAAATCGCAATGACATTAAACACAGTCAAGGATAGAACTTGAGAGGTGTAAGATGAACAATGGAGGCTTTATACATTACACTCCCAAAGTAGTTGCTTTTTTTGAGGGGGTGTCAGAAATTGAACCCAGGGGCACTTTACCAGTAAGCCACATCCCCAGCCCTTTTTATTTTTTATTTGAGACAGGATCTTGCTGAGTTGCTTAGGGCCTCACTTAGTTGCTGAGACTGGCTTTGAACTTGTGATCCTGCTGCCTCCTGAGCTGCAGGAGGGATTACAGGTGTGCTTTTTGTTGTCGGTCTTACATAATGAAGGGATTCATTGGTTCACTTTCATACATGCGTACGTATTGATAGAATTGCTTAAACCCGATCCTTGTCCAGGATCTCTCCCACTTCCCCCACTCCCCAGATATAAATGACCATATACATGTAATTTAAACATTGAAATTACTGGATTCTTATGCCTTTCTTGGTGCATTTGTGGGTCTCATGGGAGTCAACTGTATGCTACAGTATTGAACACTCCCCTTTTCCCTCTCTCTCCTCCCTCTTTTTCTCTCTCCCTCCCTGTCAGTCACAGCTATAGACCCCATAGTTAAAGTATTACTTCAGATTTTGTGGGTCTATTAAATAAACTCGACTAACTTTCATCCTGTCTTAGGTTTTATTCTCGCTTTCACATATGAGAGAACATTTGGCCCAGAAGTCTCTAGGTTTGGCTGTTTCACTCAGCATTTTTTTCCTTTTCCATCCATTTATATGCAAAGCCATGGCATTGTTCTAATAGCTGAGTAGAACTCCATTGTGTTTGTATACCACAGTTTTTACATCCATTCATCCAGCGAAGGCCATCTAGGTTGTTTACATAATTTCACTATTGTAAATTGAGCTACTATAAACATTGATGTAGCTGTGTCTGTGTAATAAGCTGATTCTGTCTCTTCTAAGGGAATATCCAGGAGAGGGGTAGCTGGGTTAAATGGTGGTTCCATCCCTAATTGTTTGAGGAGCCTCCACACTGCTTTCCAGAGTGGCTGTACCAGTTTGCAATCCCACCAACACCGTGTTAGTGTGCCTTTCTGCCCACAACCCCTCTAGCATCTGTTATTGATCATGTTCTTCATTTTTGACATGTGCTTTTTAAAAATTATTATTTTCATATCTTTTAAGTGACCTGGTTGATTTTCCTTTTCTTCTCACAATAAGTAGTAATAAAAACTTACTCTAAAACAGAAGCATATTGCCAGTTGCTACACCTAGATCTCTGGCCCATGACCAATTGGTGCCAGAGAGCTGAAACTAGAGAATATATCAAATGATGTTTGTCCCAAGTGAATGAAATTTCTGGAGCTCTGCTACCATTCCTTCTTCCACAGACACATTCCTCAGGCACCAAATATGATCCAAATCCAGTCCTTCAGGGTAGAACCTACTAGCCAGGAGTCACTTTTTGTAACGTTAATAAATACATGCCATGAAAAATTGATAGCTGCTTCCTGACAGTCGATCATAAAACAAAGATTTTAAGTATGGAGAATAGGACTAATGTTAGGAGCTATAGCCGTCTAAACACAGAATAAGATTTAAAAACAATTATCAGTACAAAATGTAATAATAATATATATACTATTGTGTTAAAAACATTGACAATATAAAACAAAATAAGTTAGGAAAATGAGAATGTATAAGAGATCAAGTCCTCATTTTTATTGAGGAATTCATACGGTCAAAAAATTAAATTTGTTATTAAGAATTTCAAGAGCTGGATGTTTTTCATAACCTTTTTAAAAAAACGTTTTATTGAACTATGATTGACATACACAAAGATGTACGTGCTTGGGGCTGCAGGGGTGGCTTGGTAGTTACAGCATTTGCCCAGTATGCGCAAGTACCGAGTTCGAACCCCAGCACCACGTACACAATGGAGTCTCTGAGCAACAAGAGGCACGTGAAAAACTAAAAAATTGTTTCTCTCTTTACCTCTCTCTCTCTGTCACTGTCCCTCTCTCTTGGAAAAAAAACCCACAAAGCTGTATGTGCTTAATGTGTGCAATATGATTGTTTTGGAGATAAACATAAACCTGTGAAACCATCACCCCAGTCCAGGCCATAAGCCTGTGCATTGCTTCTAGAACTTTCCTCCCTCCCTGGTCATTGATTCATTCATTTTTGTGGTGTGTGGTAAGAACACTTAACATAAGATCTATCCTCTTAGCAGTTTTTAAGTGTACAATACAATATTGTTAACCAGACACACCACGCTGACATGTGATGGTAGATGTGTAGGACTTACTTGTGTTGCATAACTAAAACTTCATACACGAAATCACTTTTTATGGTTTAAAGATTTTTTCCTGAAAGGGAAGCTTTTGTTTTTGCTGCATTGTAAAATTAGCACATGGCAATTTAGTAGTTTTCTCTTTGTGATTCCAGAACTGGAATTTTGAAAAGTTCACTTTGCAGATGGGGGAAATGGTCTCCCTTCAGTTCTAACATTCTGTGAGTGCCCTTCTTTCTCTGGTTGACATGACGAGGGAAGGGATGAGGTTTAATAATGAACCCTTTAATAAGGAACCCTCATTCATTTGCAGCTTATGTCCTGCAAGTCTTGCCTAGTTAAGATTTAATGATAATTCTAGCAGTAAAATTTGTAATCAGAGGAATCATTATAAGAATTTCTTTTAAGTGGAAGGAGGCAAAAATAATTTAAATAGTTGACCAACCATTCTGCTGCACATGGACAAAAGATACCAACTTTCCTGCATAGTGCTAAATCCTCTGGCAAGAAGAACAAATGGATTATTTGAAAGGTAACATTACTGTCCCCTAAATGAGAAATATTCAGACCACCAGCAAGAGGAGAATGTTGACTTACTGGCTGTCTTTTAGGAGAAGTCAGATAAGTAACAAATATTAAGGAGTTGGGAGAGTTGAGGGAAGAGAAGTCCCTAGATGAGAATGAACAGAAAGAGAGAACATGGTTGCAGTCTTTTTATTTGCCCACGTTTTCCAATAGCAGTACACTTGAATAACCTAACTGCGTGAGGGGAACGTCTAGGAAATTACAGATGGCACGTCAAAGTGAGTGTATCACACATTTCTACATACTTCTAAACAAGCATCTTCACATAAAACCATGTACTCTGCTTGATTTGAGGGATTTTCTTCAAGCCACCCCCGCCCAGTTTTTCTTTAGTTATTATCTTCAGAAGCAAGGGAAGGAAGTGCCGTTTCACGCTTGGTTTTCTTTGCTTCTGTTTTGACTTTCCCTGGGACCTCTTCCTCTCTGTTCTTACCTACTGTTTTCTTACAAACTTTCATCTTTCAGGCCTGTACTATGAAAAGAATGTAAACTCTCTAAACGTTTTTGGGAAAATATTGGAGTTTGAATATGAGTAGATTTCCAAACAAGATAAAACTACAGAAACTGAATAGTTATAAAATAAATATATAGACATAATATTTCTGGGAGAAATTTATCATGAAATTTTAATGGTGTGCAGAAATATGCCATCTAGTATATTTTTGCCTTTGTATTTACTTAGCACTTTGACAGTGCTAAGTAATATTAAAAAAATATTCTCAGCATGATCGAGGAGTTTAGTTTCTTCCACATGCTTTCATGTTTTACCAGATCAAACTGAGGTTTTTGATAGAATGATGTCAGTAATGATATGCTATGATTTAGACAGCTGCATTTCATTAAAATGTGAAAGTAAAACACATGTTGGTAAAGTTTAAAGAAATCAAAATACCTGAAAATAGACTATTTCAAGTTGCTAAGATTTTATGGTTGTATATACTTAACACTAAGTAGAATAAGCTTTTTATCCCTAGAAGATTGAAACCTCCTTGGGAATATTGGGCCAATATTCCAAATATTTTACCAATTTTTTTAATATAAGAAAGACTCAAAAAATACATTAGCCAGATTTTTAATCAATATCAGTTTATACTGAAGGTTATTGCTATGCAGATATTTTTAAGTGTGTGATCAGAACAAGGTTATTATGTATCTGAATTATCAATGACTTGTTATAATGAAGTCACAGTTTGGGAAGAACAATAGCATCAATATTGGAAGTTTTAGAAGTTTGGTACATTTAATTAGTGTTGGAAATATACTGTTAATCACATTGTTGAAAACTATCTGAATAAGCCGTTTAAAATAGATTACAGCTGGTATAGTAAGCACACTTTTAAATTATACATTCTTATTCATGTTGCTAAAATGTATTACCTGGCAGAGTTGGATATGTGGGGTTTTTATTGCTTTTTCTAACATGTTTAAAATTTTAAAACATCAAAAATGATATTTTGGGGGTAATAGGGTGATTTATGATTTTTATTTTTTAATTATTACCTCTCAAAAATCAAAATATTAAAAAGAAATTTGTCTACTTATCCCCTCAGCAGCAGCTTTCGCACCTTCTCAGCCAGGGCCCCCAGTGGGAAATGCTTTGGATGCTTGACACAGGGGTTCACAGGCATAAATCCGTAGAGCTGAAACCTGTGCCTTGGGAGACAGTAGTTAAACTTGCTATATTGCTTATGTGGCATTTCTATTTATTCTTTTCTATTTTATTCACTGTTTTTAAGTTACCACCAAAGTGATCTCATTATACCTAATTTGGAAGCTGCTATGCTGGATCCTTTTCCTCTGAGAACACTAAATGGAGCCGTTTAATATTCTCAAACAATTCTTATCTTCCCTCTCCTGCCTTTGCAGTTCCCTACAATGCTATGTAAGAATGTGGAAAAGAACTGCTCCTGACATGAGTTAGTAAGTGGTCCCTCTGTTACAGAGGAAAAAAGAAATAGTCGCTGAAGATATATACAGTGTGTCTTTGGAGGAAGTATTTAGTGTGCTTTGTTGTGCATATTAGAAATGTGAAGATGATTTCTCATGTAATCTTAATCATTCAGAGTAATCCTTGCCCTTTCATCCCTGATCCAAAAATTTAGAATGTGAAATGCTCCTGCATCTGGGACTTTTTAGGCACTGACAGGACTCCACAAGTGGAAAATCCCACTTCTGACCTCATATGAGTAAATGCAGTCAAAGTGAAGGTGCACTAATACTGTTCTGCACTGTTAGCTCCAGGCTGTACGCGTAAGTGTACACAAAACATAAGTGAATCTCATGTTCAGACTTGAAAATCCCAAGATATTCCAAAAGACTATGCCAAAATCTGAAATCTGAAGCACTTCTGGTTCCAAGCATTTTGGATAAGAAATATGCAAACTGTAGTTAATACCAAGACTGCACTGCATGATTGCAGACTCTCCTTTACTGTAACCACTTGCTGAGGATTGCAAAGGTCTGGTGCATTGGTCCAAGATGGTATTGATTCTGTAAAATAAATGTAGAAGATCATAATTATAGATATCTTAAAATCACTTCATAAAATGACCCAAGAGAAACATTATAAGCATTTACTTAAAACATTTAGGAGTGTTATTTTTCATGCTTTCCATCCCCTTAAAATTAATAATTCAAGTGTGGAAATCCTACATCAAATTAATAATTCAATACTATTAGTATTTTCTTCTTTGCTAGATGTCTTTAGCTATCTGTAAATGAAATCTTAGAGTCTTTCTATATAATTGGAGAGTTTTGTTCTATATTCTGAATATGTCCATCTTTAGGTTTCCAGTGAACTTAACAAATATTGTTATAATTCTTTAGTATAGTATTTTATTGTGCATACTAATCTTTTCATCTGTGAAGGAAGTTTAACATCATTAAAGCTGAGCCTCAGCACTTACTAATTACGTAGCTAGAAGCAAGTTAACATTCTCTGCATTTTAATGTTCTCATCTGTAATATGGATATGATAAAATAACTAATGAGGTAATGTTTCTTTACATAGTACCCCTAAAATATCAACAATAAAGTTTCAACAAAAGTCAAGGTAATAGAGAAAAAACCATTTACCTTTTTTGTTTTGTTTTGTTGTTTTGTTCTCCAGTGCTGGGCTTTGAACGTAGGTCTTCACACTTCCTAGGAGAGCTTACTATTACTGAGTTATATCCCCAGCCCATTCTTATTTTGTTTTGAGATGGGGCCTGACTGAATTATCGAGGCTAGCCTTAAACTTGTGATCCTCCTGCTTCAGCCTCCTATGTAGCTAAGATTACAGGCCTGCACCACCGTGCCTAGATTATCTGTCAGTACAAGACAGTATGCTGCCCTTAATTTTTTAGGAATCAGGCTTAATTGCTTTATTATATAGACACATTATATACCTAATCTGGTATCACATTTCTGTTTTTTTTTCTGTTTTCTTTTGTTTACAGCACTAGCAGGGAATGTTATAGAACTTCTTAGCTCTTAGACCTTCAGTGCTCTCAAGACCTAAATATGGTGGCTGTAAATTGCAGCAGTATATTTCCATGGCTCACAAGGAATTGCATTGCTTCTTTTAAAAATTTTTTATTGGTACATTGAAGTTGTACATAGTGACAGGATTTTTTGTTACATATTCATACATGCACACAGTGTAGCAATATAATTTGATCAGTATCCCACTCAGTCACTTCCCTCCTCCCCTCTCCTGTCCCCTGTCCTCCCCTCTCCTGTCCCCTGGTTCCTTTCTTTTTTCTTTCTTTCTTTTTTTTTCTTTTTTTCTTTTTTTTTTTTTTTTGAGGGGCGAGAGAGAGAGTCAATTTTTATTTATTTTTTCATCTGTTTTTGGCTTCTCCTCCACTTAGTTGTGTGTGGGGCTGGGGATTGAACTCAGGTCCTTGTGCATGCCAGCCAAGCTCTCTACCACTGAGCTGCCTGTCCAGCCCCGGTCCCTTTCCTTCCTTATGCAGTGCTTTTTATAAACATATTTTAAATATAAAACACTTTGTGAACAGTAGTGAGCATATTAGTATTTATTAAATAGCATTTTTCCTTTTTAAAAAAGTTGATAGTAGATATTTTTATGCATAATAATAATAAAAACTGTGCATGGGATAAAAATAATTTTAGTAATCTTAATCACTAATTATTTATAAAGTGTTGACAGAGCTTTTTAATAAATCAATTACAAAAGTTATCTGTTTTTTTGTAAAAATCATCACCGTCAGCATCAATAATATGTTTAAGCCACTTCATTTGCATAGCGTTGCCCTGGGCATTATGCAAAATAAGTACAAGATACTGTCTTTATCCTACTGATATGCCAAAATGAATATGTATTTGACAGTGTTAACTTGTACAGAAATAACAGGTTTTGAAACAATTTGATTTCTAAGTTTTAAAATGTCCACCCAAACGCTGCCTTTTCTAGGCCACCTTTTCTAAAGAATTTTTCATTCATTTTAACTCATTATAGAAGGTCAGAAATTTTTCTGTAGGACTAATGACAGTTGTTAGATATTTAGTGTATGTCTTAGTTTTTTCAGGCTGCTATAACAAAATACCCTAGACTAGGTAATTTATAACTGTAGAAATCAGTTGCTTACAATTCTAGAGGCTGGAATGTCCAAAAATTGAGACACCAACAAATTCAGTAACATAGATGGCTATTCTTGCTGAATCTTAAGATGGAAGGGACAACTGTTTTTATAAAACACTAATCTCTTTCATAGGGATGGTACCCTGATGACCTACTCACATCCTGAAGTCCCAACTCTTTTAATTCTTTCACCTTGAGGATTACACTTCAATATAGGAATTTGGGGGTGGATAAACAAACACTCAGACGACAGCAGTATATTTAGTATGTTTTTATCCTCCCTATCCAAAATATGATTTTCCACTTTCCCCACATGACCAACATACACTTATTATGTTTTTTTTTTTCTGCTATTGTAACCAGCAATCCAAACAAACTTTGGCTGTCAGTAATATTGTTTGGCAAAGTGAAGGATTAGATGCTGTTTGTTAAAGACAAGCATTTAAATATATATATGTTTGAAAGTTAATTAGAAATACATACATGCATACATGAAAAGGCTAACTAGAAACTTAATACACATATGTAAGCTAACTAAAAAATTAGCTAAATTTTTTTTTTAAGAGGGGTTGGGAGAAAAGAATTCCTCAATGGGTAATTCCATTTTTACATAGTATGAATGATACAAAAAACCTCTTTTCAGAAATCTGGCATTAAGGAGCAGTACTGTTTGCATACATTCTGTATCTGTTGTATTATTGCTCTCAATGGCCATCAGCCGAGCTTGGAGTGCTGTTACCTTTATTGAGGAAAATGATGTAAGCAGAGTGTCATCTCCTGATGCTCCGGGCTCAGCAGATCCTCCAGCTGGGCATGTGGGCCAGGAAGGAGAGCCCTGTGATCCACTAGCAGCCTTTACCCTAAGAGAGGCAGCCAGGGTGCTGTGTGCTACCATCCCTGCTGACAGAGCAGCACCTTGATTATGGCAGGATGATATATATGCTTTTTTTTTTGTTTTTCTTTTTTTTTTCATTTTTAAAAATTTGTTCAGCATGTCTTACTTACTGGAGGGAATTTCTGTTGCATGTTCATGCATACGTGGATATTGTTGACAAAGTGAGTTAAGCCCAGTCCTAGTCCAGGATCTGCTGTGCTTCACCCATTGCCCACTCCCATGTCTCCTCTGTAATAACCCCGTGCTATAATTGGAAATGAGCATATACATGTATATTAATTTTTGAAATTTTTTGAGCTTCTTTGCCTGCCTGTGTATAGTTAGGCTCCTCATGGGAGTCGAGTGTTCCCAATATATATGCTTTTAAATGCTATTTTTGATGAAAGAAAATGTTATTCCTAAGGCCACCCAGAGGACATCATCCAATTTTGTCAAAAAAAATGTCATACATTTATGAAGGTAGGGCTACTTATTTGGGGAAGAGGTTTCTGCTGTTGTTCCCATCAGTGCATGCTGAGTGGCTTCTGACAATCATTTTTTCAGTGGTGACTGTGTCATCTTACTTGGGACAGTTCAGGTTTATACCTGTTGTCCTCCGCATTCATGTAAGTACCCACTTCCATCTAAAAAATATCTCAGTTTGGAAAATCAAATTCTATGGTCACTCTTTACTCTAACCTCAAATTCTGTGTTTTTAGAATCTTGATGATTTAAATTCCATTTTTTTCATATGATTTTGTGTTAACTAGTCTAAATAAATTGTTTGTTTGACCTGGCCAACATCTCTACTGCTTTTGTTGATTTGTTAGTCTGCGTGAACTAGAAATTAAATTTTGCTCAGTTTTGAAAGAGGACATCGTTTTGACTGAGTGTGGTGGATGAAACATGGCTACAGATTCTCTGACACAACTTCCATTGAGAAGCAGGATGTATTTCCTCTCACTTTTGAGCCTTCACTACTTCAAACAATAGGGTCTGACAGCAGTGATGTTAAGCCAGTTTTGGACCTAATCCTCTAAAGAACTAGCTACTTCCACCTGTGTGGAAGGAAGCCTGAGCTGACGTGTAACAAGCCCAGCTCTGAGAATATGGAAGGGGGAGGGAGCCCCCTTCTAGATGTTTCTACCCATGTGCCAACCCTGACCCTCCAGCCCAGCTCTACCCATCCCTGAGTGACCCCAGTTAATATGACGTGGAACAGAAAATCTGCCCAACTGAGTTATGCCCAAATTCCTGACCTACAACATCATAAGATTGAGAAAGAGAAAAATTATTTGAAGCCATTAGATTTAGGGGTAGTTTTTTGTTTTGGTTTTTGTTTTTACAGAGAGAGAGAGAAAAAGAGAAAATCAACTTTATTTTTTCATCTGCCCTTTGTTTCTCCAACACTTGGTTCTGTATGTGGTGTTGGGCTTTGAACCTGGGTCTTTGGCTTGAACTGCTGAGCCACAGCTCCAGCTTCTGGAATAATTCGTTTTTAATGCAGAAGTTATTATCTGGATAATGACACTTTTTTTCAGTAAACATGTTGATATTTTAGAAATTGTTTTGGTAAAAGAGTACCATTGACTCTTTGAATTTCTTTGGGAAGATCTTTAAAATTTTTTTGTTGAAGATGAATAAGCGGTGCATGAATGAATGACTATCTTAACCTCTGCAACGCATCTGTCTAGTGTTCTACTCCTGCCCATGTATGACTATACTTTGAAGATCACATTCAGGTTTAGTTTCCACAGAAAATCTAAATACTTGCATATCCCCTTTGCAACTGGTTATAATAGTTTGTGTTGTCTCCTACCCCTTCACCCATTGTGCATATTGTTTATAAAGTAGTTGACATATACCATCTGATTTATGTTAGCAAAAAAACTACTCCCGTGCATTTGGTGATACTTTGCTGTGATTTGGCACCCAGCACCCAGAACGTAGACAGTTAATGTTTGTTGAACTAATGAACAAAGGACCCTTCAGGTTATTAGATTCTGTATTTTGACCACCCCCGCACCCCGTCTCTGGAAATCCTTTATATCTCAAGTCAATTTGAGCATTTCAGCTTCTAATGTGAGGTATAATAGTGCACATCCAGAAATGCTTTTTTGGCCTGGTGGCCGTGGATATGTTTGCTGTTACTCAGCACACTCTGGAATAGATGAGAAGACTGTCACGTGGAGGACTGTCACCTTGCTACCTCTGCCTGCTGTGTGTCTGCAAGCATCAAGAAGCAGTGCGAGCCCGGGGCACATCCATGGCCTTCACCGTCCTCAGGCTCACGGAACTTGAAAGGCCGCACGGATGGTCTATGGCAGAAAGAAGACTTGGAACTCCCAGTACTGTGCAGAGCTGTGGCTTTTTCCGTTTTTGTTGTTGTTGTTGTTGTTTCCTCTTTTGTTACCTCCTGTTGTCTTTATAGGACTTTACAGCCATGGTCTGTCTGTCTAGTGACTTCAAAGCATAGTTAATACCTAGTGACTAGCACTGTTTGGAGCAGGAAGATCAGCAGAATAGTGAGAGACGCTTACTTCTCTTTGGAGACAATGGTGAGTTGTCACCTGGAACACTGGAGGGAGTTCTACCTATTCTCTTTTTCTCACATCTCTTCCATAGGGGTTAATGGTTTGCAGATTTGGTTTTCATAAAAGGCTGGGGAATGGAAGCCAGAGATAGAAGATAAAATACTAAGTAACAGTTTTGGTTCATTTTTATAGCTTGTATCACTACAATTAAGATTCTAGAACTGACTTGCTAACAGATGGTTTGAGAAATTTAGAAAAGAATGATTAGCATTTCTGTAGTATTTTACAGTGTCCGTAATACTTTAATGGATAATTCATATAAACTGTGCAGAGTCTGGCACATATCAGGCCGTCTTGTGGATACTAGCTGTTATTAGAAATGCCATTATCATCATCTTCCTTAACATAATACATTAATATTTCGTTTCACCAATCAGAGGGCTGAAGCTCAGAAAGGTCAGGTGACATGTCAGTGGAAGCAGAGCTCGGATTTATTTCTGTGTTCTCTAAACCCAAATCCAGTTCTTGCTGGTTTGTAGAGTACTCTTTCTTGATTTTAGTCAGTGACCTGGGAGTAGGCTTTTACCTAGACACCGGAGGCCAAACACATAGTTACAGGGTAGTTGTGGGGAGGGGAAGAGAGTACAAGCTGTGTTTTAAGGTAATCGTTGTGAAAGTGGCGTGTAAGGACAGAAGGTTGAGAACTGGAGATGAGACCAGTTAGGAAACTTGCAGGAGGTTGGCTTTGAGTTACTGTGGAAGTGCAAGGGTTCTGTCACAGATGTGCAAATGAAGACACTCTTTCTCATATCCACTAGTTGCCAGTCTGCCTGCCGTGTGATCACTGCTCCCCTAGACCTGTACTTACGTCTCGCACATCACATGCCTGAATACCATACGAGGCTTTTGGGTCCTTGGTTGCCCACCCACTGTCGCTTGCCCTACAGTGATTTCTTCTGTTCTAACTACTTTTGCTTGGGTGTTGTCTTGGACCATGCCAGAGTGACTGTAGCTTGCCGTTCTCTATTGACTGCCCTGTAGGACCCTGCTCCCCTTTCTTCCCTGCGCATGTTTTCTTTTCTTTTTTCCATTGTCACTTGTTACTTGTGGTTCAAATCCAAAGACCTTTTTAATAGACATCACCAATCAATCTCATGCCAGTTGAGCCAGCCGAATACACATCGTATATGATTGATGTGCTCCTCTTCCTCTCCTGAGTTGTCTATTGTGGCAGAAAAGAAATGCTAATTCCAGTGGTGCCATACCGCACTTTTCCAGAAAGCTATGCTGTAGAAGTTCAGTGTTTAGGCTATTTAAAAAGCTTTATTTGGTGATATTTGTTCTTAGTGATTTGGAAATGAGAAATATTTTTAAGATTCTATAAGATTCTATTGTCAACAGTAAAATAAGTTCATAATTTAAAAGTTCCTGAAGTCTTAGCTCTTCCTAGTTTTTTTATGAAGAAATTTATCTGTTGAACAATCAAACAAGCTTCTAATGAAATAATATAATATATATATAATCTGAAAATTAGATTTACCCCCAAGAGCTCCTCCCAATTACGTACCCTTATCCTTCCTCCCCTCCTTCCCCATACATCTCTACAAATGCCTTAGGTTGTATGACATTATACCATATCCAGATTTAAAACATGAGACTTGATCTCCTTTCTCAATGGTCGGGGTCTAGCTCCAGCCTCCACAGATGAGTGGAGACATCCGACCCTTGGTTCTCTGGGTTATGCTGATTTCACTCAGCATAATTTCTTCCATAGCCATCCATTTATTTACCTTGAAGGGCTGCATTATCATTTCCAGGGGATTTAGAATCAGCACATTACAGTGACACAGCAAAATCGATGTTCATAGCAGCTCAATTTATAATAGCTAAATTATGGAAACAATCCAAATGTCCCTCACTGGATGAATGGATCCAAAAACTGCAAAAACTGTGATATATATATATATATATATATATATATATACACACACATACCATGGAGTTCTACTCAGCTCTTCCTAGTTTTGAAACATTTTTAAATCCTTTTCATTCAAGGATAGCTTTTAAAAAAATAGTTACAATCGAACCTTAACTATGTACCCAATACCTGTGAATTTCTTCATAAGCTTTTTTTTTTTTTTTTTTCTGGTAACAGGGATTGAACCCAGGGGTGCTTAACCACTGTACCACATCCCCAGTCCTTTTTATTGTTTATTATTTTATTTTGAGACAAAGTCTGCTAAGTCACTTAGGGCCTTGCTAAGGTACTAAGGCTGGCTTTCAACTTGTGATCTTTCTGGCTCTTCACAAACATTTTTTGCCAAGGATTCTGTAGTCTAATCCAGATGTAAATTTAGGAAACAATTTAAATGATTTGCATATTCCTAAGCAAATGTCTCAACTCAATCTTTTAAAGTGCACTAGTAGGGCCTTTATTTTTTAGTGCACACATTTCAGATTTCATCTCTCCCTAAAAATAAATGGGTGTGTTACCTCGGAGCACCTTTGTGTTTTTGATAGATGAAAGCTGTGTGCTCTTCCTGTATGTGCTGTATGTGCTCAAGCTTGGGTTTTCCCTGCTGTTGAACTTAGATAAGAAGAAGCATGCTTTGTTGACACGTTCATAAATGATGTACTTTTGATTTGGTGACTTGAAAGTACATTAAAATGCCTATTTTAGTTACACAGGTAGGTTAGGTACCAAATGTAGATCAACAACTGCTTTCTGCCACCCTATTTTGGATAGCTCGGCTATTGTGTTAAAAGAGAGAGAGAGAGAGAGAGAGTCAACTAGTTTATTTAGATAGTTTGTGCATTTGGTTTCTAAATGACAGAAGTTTTAAATGCAAACACTTCCTTACAAATAACACATTCATGGCATGGATCATGTTTGCTTCTAATAATAAAAGGCCAAATTAAATGTAATTGTCATTGTGTTTTCTCTTTTTAACAGAGTTTTGAAGTATTGTGGCATCTTGGTACTCCTGAAAGGAATTGTAAATGAAGTTTATATATCTGATAGTGGTGAAAATGTTCAGAATTATTATTTTTATTTCCTTAATGTTAGTATTATAAGGAAAGAAGCAAATGAAGAAATAAAGAGGAGAGCAGTGAACTCAACAGTAAGAGGTTATTCCAGAGAAGCCTGGGAGTCTGGGGCCCAGTGGAGTAAGGGACTTACCTGCTGCTTACAGCCTGTGGTAGATATAGAGAGAATGCAGGGGGTGGGGGGACCAAGGTGCTAGGTGCAAGTTTTAGAAATCTCGATAGGGTGGGATTTTTCTGATAAGGGGCCCCAGTCAGTAGATTTCAAAACAACAAATAGGGGGTTTGCAGTCTGCCTCACATGAGTGGTTTCTGATAATTTTCCACAAATATTCTTTGTGCTTTTAATGTTTAGGCAATTTTGGATATAAATTAATTAGCGGAAGACTTGGACAGAAATTTAAAATTGATTGGCAATGTTCACCTGGGTAATAAACTGATGATCAACCTAGCATCTTACCCGGCTTAAACACCATCACCTATTCTGCTGTTTGTGTTTTAATGAGGAGATTGTATCTTACTGATTTTTTTCTATTTTGGTTGATTTTTTGTTGAGGTGTAACTTTTGCTGTCAAGTGCACAAATCTTAGACGTATAGCTAGATGGACATGGTGTCATCAAATCCCAGATGAAGATGTAGGACAGACATTTCAAGCCACTCAGCAGGCTCCCTCATGGTCCATTCCACTTGCTTTTGTATTCAGAAACCACCTGTTATTGAACTGTCATTCAGCATCCTCGTCGTGAGTGTCACCCATGTTGTGAGTAGTGGTAATTAATTCTCTTTAATTGAGGGTGGTATGCCCCTCTTGTGGACACACTATGATTCCATTATCCGTTCTGTTGATGGGCATTTGGATAGTTTCTGGATGGGGGTTATTATAAATAGTATGTGTCTATTGAGGAATACTTGTACACTTTCGCTGACTATATATGAGAAGTAGGATTACTAGCTCATAAATAAGTGTGTTCAGTATTAGTATATTCTACCAAATGGTTTTCCAACCATTGTAACCAGTTTGCTGTCCCACCAGTAGGAGTTGGCGTTTTTCTGCATCCTGACCAACGCTGGATATTTTCAGTCTTTTAAAGTTTTAGCTAACCTGATAGGATTCTAGACTATCATTGTGATTTTAGATGTTGTTTCCATGGATATAAAAATATTGACAACCTTTTCATATGCTCAGTAGCTATCTGGATGTTATCTTTTGAGAAATACCTGTTGAAGTCTTTTGCCCATTTTAAAAGTTGGATTTTTTCACAGTTCATAGCAATTCCTTATATTTCTGTGTACAGTCCTTTATCAGGTGTGTGTGTGTATCTCTGTACGTATCTGTTTCTCCATATCCAAAAATCTTTTCCAAATCATTGGGTAACCTTTTCACTTTCACTGGCTTAGTAATTTCTTTTGGTGAGTACACTCTTAATTTAATCAAATCCAGTTTAATAATGTTCTAGTGTTTTTTTATGTCCTATTTAATATCTTTTTCTGCCTCAAAGTTATGAAAATCCACCCTCCATATTCTTGAAGGTGTGTGATCTAATTTCAGCTTTATGATCTTTCTCTAGTTAATTTGTATGGATGGTGAGATAGGGAGTCAAGGGATCTTTCTGTTTTGCTCTCTCCCTCTCTTTTTTGACCCTGCACCATTTGTATAAAAGACTCTCTTCCCCAATGAATTGTAGATGCACTTTTGTCTTAAATCAGGCAAATTTGTATACGTGAGCCATCTTCTTCTTTTTTAAATTGGTGAGGGGAAATTAACCTAGGGGTGCTTAACCACTGAGCCACATCCCAGCTCTTTTTATATTTTATTTTGAGACAGGGTCTCGATACGTTGCTTTGGGCCTCAGCCTCCTGAGCTGCTGGGATTACAGGTGTATGCCACTGTGCATGGCACAAGTCATCTTCTTTAGCTGGAATCATCCTTGCAACCTAATGAGCCAGAGTCACTTCTGTTTGAAACAGTCAGTAGCTTCCCTGGAAAACAGACACCTTAATATGCTTTGGGGACCTTCACGTTCAGTTCTCTGTCCAGTGTCACTTCTGTTATTCTACCTTAGTCCCCAAACTGACCCGGGAAATGCCAGCTTCCGGGCCTTGGTGCCTGTTGCCACACCTTCCTGCACTACTCTCTGCACAGCCCACCCAGGCCTGCTGCTTTCCCTCTGACTGGCTGAGATTACCCTTCTCATAGGCGTCCTTCCCATGTGTCCCCTCAGCTCTGTGTCATGCCTGCCTGGTCCTTGTCCAGTCCACTAAGCTGAGGGCACTGGCATCTTGTCTGCATTCCGGACGGGAGAATAAGCAACATGACCAAGTTAATCTTTACACCCAAACCTTGGATGGTTTTTGTTCATATACACATCTTCCAAGTCCTAGTGTTGATCAATAAATGAATTTTTATAGAAAACACAACTTCATGAACTTAGTCTCTCAAACTTGCTTTCAGTTCGTTTGCTTAATTTAATCAACTCTGTATTCCTTTTTCTCATTTTCCAAAGCATTGCAATATTCTGGCTGGATCCACCAAAAAAAGTGAAAATACAGATAGGATTGTTTTTGTTCAAAGTAAATTTGTGAAGGACTTCATGTGATATTAATGTACTACTCATGTAATTAAACATCCCTGATAATTATGTATTATAGTAATAAAAGCAGGAATGAAAGATGATGATTACTAGAATATGCTGATAAAAAAATTTGTTTTAGAAAGCTGCTTTTCAAAGTCACCACTTTTTGGTGGCATTCACACCTCTGTTCCTGCCATCCTCTTCTGTGACAGAGCATTTGCCCTCTGGCTTAGATTTCCGTGTTGCTCTGCGTTTAGGGAATCTTCTTCCACTATGATCTAAATTTCTTTCAGGTCTGGGTATTCTTATAAAACAAGCACAGAGGGGCTGGAGCAGTGGCTCAGTGGTTATGGCGTTTGCCTGGCATGCGTGAGGACACGGGTTCAAATCCCAGCACCACGTACACAATGAAGTGTTGGAGCAATGAAAGTCGCATGAAAAACTAAATAGATATGATTCTCCTTCTCGCTCTCTCCCCCACCCCTCACTGTCCTTCACTTAAAAAAAAAAAAAAAAAGAAGAAGGTATGTAACTGAAACCCTACAGGATATGACCTTTAGGGACTGGCACTTTTTAGTCAGTGATCCATGGAGAATCATCCAAGCTGTTGCATGTACCAATGGTTCACTCCCTTTTATTTATCAGTAGCGTTCCTCAGATGGATTTATCAGCTTGTTCATGTGTTGAAGGATATCTTGGTTATTTCTTATTTGGGGTTATCATGAGTAGACATTTGGATTCAAGATTTTATGTGAACGGAAGTCTTCATTTTTCTGAGATAAATGCTCGGGGGTCCAATTTCTCATTCATTTGATAACAGCAGGTTTAATTTTAAAGCTGCCAGACTGTTTTCTAAAGTGACTTGTCTCTCTTACGTTCCATCAGCAGCCTGTGAGTGGCACACTCTTTCCATCCTTGCCACATGTGTTTTGGTGGTGTCACTGTTTCGTAAGACATTCTGATGATGGGTCATAATATCTCATTGTGTACATTTCCCTAATGGCTAATGATGTTTAACTTTTTTATGTGCCTATTTGCCATTTAGTTCCTCTTTGGTGAAATATCTGTTCATGGCTTTTGCCCGCTTTCCAATCGGTTTGTTTGCTTTCACTGTTGGGTGTCAAGAGTTCTTCATGTATTTAGATATTAGTCCTTTGTCAGATGTGTAGTTTAAAATAGTTTCTCCCAGGCTGCATCTTGTCCTTTTATCCTCTCCTCAAATCTTTTACAGAGAAAAAGTTCTAGTTTTGGTCGAGTCTGAGTTTTTGTGCTTTAATGTCAAACGTAAGAGCCTTTTGCTAGTTCTAGCTAATGAAATTTTCTTGTTAACTTTTTCTTTTTTTTTTTTTTATAAAGGGGGCAGTGAGAGAGAAGCAGTTTTTAATGTGACTTTCTCTTTTTTAAATTGTTTTTTTATTTTTGTTCATTAAACATGCTCTTACAATTAGGAGGGATTCATCGTCAAACAATCAAGGGGAAAAGTATAATGACAGAATAAGCCAAGGCTGGTGCCAGTCCATGGTTTACCCACCTTGGGTTCCCCATGGTTCCATGTTTCCCCCTACTTAAGCCCCAAGTGAATTGGACTTCTTCTAGAAGTTGGAGGTTCCCGTCTGATTAGATTCCCCCGTACTGCCTCCCTCTGGTCTCCTTGATGTCCTTCCTATTCCCTTCCCTCTTTCCTGACCCCCTCCCTGTGTCCCTCCCAGGAACCTAGGCAAGGTTCCCATGATCATGTGAAAATTCATACATGTTGACATGGTGCCGGGGTTTGAATTAATGTGTTTGTGCATGCCAGGCAAGCACCGTGACTGCCAAGCCACTGCTCCAGCCCCTTGAGTTAAGTCTTGTATAGTTAGTTTAACTGTGGCTAGTTATTGCACCATTTTGTTGAGCAGGCTGTTCTTCCTCCATCTAATTACTTTGCAATTTTGCTGAATACAGTTGGGCATGTTTGCATGGGGCTATTTCTGTGTTCTTTTCTGTTTCATGGATCTATGTCTGTCCTTCAACCAATACCACAAAATCTTAATTACTGAGTAATATATAAAATGTGTTGAAATTAGGTGTAGTGATTCCCCCCATTTTATTATTTCTTTTGAAAATTGCCTTTCATGTAAATATAAGAAAAATCTTGCTTTTATCTAAAAAAATTAAAATCTTGCTAATATTGTGTTAAGCTTGTATATCGGTTTGGGGGATATTTGACTTATTTACCATACCAAATCTTCTAATCGATGAACATAGTATGTCTCTTCATTTATTTAGATCTTTGATTTCTTTTATCAGAATTGTGTAGTTTTTGGCATTCAAGATCAGTACATGATTGTTAGATTTATGCCTATACATTTTTGGAGCTATTGTCAGTGGTATATTTTTAATTTCATTATATATGTTTATATTGCTAGTCTGCAAATATCATTTTTTTTTTTTGTATGTTCATCTCAATCTGAACTCACTTATTAGTTCTAGGAGTTTTTTTGGTTTTTTTTTTGTTGTTGTTGTTGTTGTTGTTGTTATTGCTTTTGTTTTGTTGTAGATTCCTTGGGATTTTTCCAAGTAGACAATCATTTCATCTGGAAATACAGACAGTTTTGTGGCCTGCATGTCTTCTGTTTCCTTTTCTTGAATTTCTGCTTATTGCAGTGGTGAGGGCCTCCCATGTTTGGTCTTGTTCTTAAGGCGAATATAGAGTAACTCTAGGGTTTTGTAGATGTTCTTTATCAAGTTGGGGGAGTTCCCTACTAGTCCTGTTTCTCTGATAGTTTTAATTTTGAACAGCTATTGTGTTCTATCACATATTTTTCTTTCAACTGATAAGATCATGTGAGTTTCTTCTTTAACTTGTTAGTATGGTAGATTATATTCCTTGATTTTTAAAAAATATTAAAACAGCTTTGCATCTCTAAAATAAACCCCAGTTGGTCAGGTTGGGTACCATACACCTTTTCCCTGTCTCAAGTCAAAACAGTGATAGCACGTACCAATTTACTACACTCTCCTCTTCCTCCTGCTTCCCAAACACCTGAATTTTTAAAAATTTTACTCTTTAAATTGGAATGCTTGACCTGAGGAGAACATAATGCTGAAAAGGCTCCATAGAGAAATATATTGGAATAATTACTTTTTTCTTTCTTAAGAGGGCCTAAGGAGATAATGTAGTTTTTATTTATTTGTACTGTCCTTTCTATTTAAAAAGATCAGTGTTGATCAATGTAATATTTTTCCAAGATTTCTAAAGACTTGATTAAAATAATAATTCTGAAATAACTTTAAAAAATAAATTTGTGGTATTTGAGTAATTAGCATTTACTAACTGTTAGAAATAAAACAAATGTCCAAGTGTTTGTTAAAGTTGAAGGTTAAAATCCAGTTCTCTATTAGTAGGAATTTGTGGAAAGAACTTCAACATGACAAAATTTTAATGATTTTTACTTTACACAGTAAAAAGTTTGTATCTTGAAACAACAACATACATCTTTTTGAAAGACTCCCAGTTTGTCAATAAAGTACAGTACAGGTGGAAAAATCAGAAATAGTATTGAGGTCAACATGGAATAAGTTAACCTGACTAGCATATGTAAAAATTTAAACTTTTATAGATTATTCACCTAAAAAAGGAAATATCAACTTCTACAAGAAAAAATTATTTTTTAAAGTTTAAGCTAGGACAAGGTTATTTTTAGTGTTTATTAAGAACTCCATGATACACTAAATATTTCTTTATAAATAATGATTTGTGTAACAAATTAATTTTTAAACATGATCACAGTGCAAGTGCATTAGAAACAGCAAGTAATAAAAGTAGCATAGTATTTCCCTGTGGGATCTAATATTTTTAATCCTGAGATAACTTATCCTTGTAAAATTGATAATTACATATGAATAATTTTTAAACACCACCCTCTTTTGTGGTCAGAGCCACTCCCTACTCTGTCTCCTTTAACCAGTTCAGTGTCATGTCTTTGTGCTTCCTCTGAAATCTACTGTCACACATCCCATAGCAAAGTTTTGGTCAGGAGTGACCACATATATGATGGTATGTACCATCTAGCATACTGGAGTTGTTTGTTGTCCTATCTAGCTGTGTTAGGTGATGAACTCGCCCAACAACCCGTTTCTCTGAACAGATTCTCGTTACTAAGAGACGCATGACTGTATTTTAAATCTTACTTCTTTCCACCATCATTGGCCACCATGCCAATTCCAGTCACCATTGTCTCTGACCTAGAACACAGTATCATTGCCTTATGCTTCCACTACTGAGCACCTAGGATACATTTTCTTCTTATTAACCATAGTGATCTCTTCCCACCTATGCCCTGGAACCTCCATGCTTAAAGACTTACATTTAGAAAAAAATTAAAATTAAAAAAATAAGAGCTGCGTAGCTTTCTTCTGTTCTTAGAACGCATGCCTTGCTTCAGCCAGTGAGACCATGATTCTTTCTTCAGTCACCCTTCCTGTTTCTCTTCCCTGTGTTTATGCTGTTGCCCTGCTGTTTTTTCTTGAATAAACCAGCACTTTCTTATTGCCTGTTTTGCACTAGCTTTCCCTTCTGTCTAAATGTTCCATCTCTATTTTTTCACAAGGCTAGCTCAACTCTGAACCTTAAGTCTCTGCTTAGATTTTTACCTCCTTTAAGTAACCTTTTCTACTCACTTCATGAAATATTGCCTACCATGTTACTATATATTAACCATTTTTTCTTGGTAATGACTACAACATCTTTAATTATATTGTTTCTTTACAGTGTTTCCTCCAACTTGAATGTAAGCTCTGAGAACGTATTTGCTTTGTATCCCTAGTCCCTCTCACTGTTCAGTAAATTAGTGGAGAACTATGAAATTAATAAATGGAAACCTGTAACACCAAATTTGCAGTGACACAAAATATAAATAAGCTGGGAATAGTAATGCATGCCTATAATCCCAGCACCTCGGGACGTTGAGGAAGGAGGATTACCAAGTTTAAGGCCAGCTTCAGCAACTTAGGCTCTGAAATACTTAGCGAGACCATGTCTCAAAATCTCAAAATAAAAAAAAAATAAAAAGGACTGGGAATGTAGCTCAGTATAAAGTGCCCCAATAGCAAAAAACAAAACAAAACAAAACAAAAACAAAAACAAAAAAACCCCAAAACACAAAAACAAAAAAACCTGTATGTGTGTGTCAGATCAGACAAATGAAACAACTGTGAGAATAAGGGAAGATTGTAGAGATGAATTTGACCTTAGCTCTGGATGGTAGTTTTCATATATATCTACCCACATCAATCCCCAACCCAAAAAATACATAATTTTTGCTTTGATCATTTATACATATTTTAAAGAAATTTAGAAGGAGAAAAATTCCTGAATGATAAATGTTAATTTTTTCTGAAATTTCATTTCCTTCTCATATCATTCTTCTTTAGCCTCAATAACTATTTTTTTAGCATTTCTTTTAAAACAGGTTTGCTAGTGATAAATCTCCCTAGTGTTCCTTTATCTGAGAATGTTCTTATTTTACCTTCAGCTTTGAAGAATATTTTTGCTGGTACAATATTCTGTTGTTGATAGGGTGTTTTGTTTTTTGTTTTGGTATTTAAAAGGTCTTATTCCACTGTCTTCTGGCATCTGTGGTTTCAGATAAGAAATCTTTGGTATTTTGTTTGTTCTGCTATATGCAATTTATTTCTTTTCATAATTGCTTTCCAGATTTCATCTTATCTTTAGTTTTAAGTGATCTGATTACATTGCACCTTGATGTGGTTTTCTTTTTGTTTATCCTGTTTGGGACTTGTTGAACTTCAATAATTTATCTAGGTATCCTTTTCACTGAGTTTGAAAAGTTTCCAGCTGTTCTTTCTTTTTGTCTTTTCTGAACCAGTCTGTTTCTTCCTGTTGACTCTGAATGGCTTGCATGTTGAAGGTTTTTGTGTTGTCCCACAGATTCCTGATCTTTCTGCTCATCTGTCCCCTTTCCAGTCTGTTGTCTGTTTTTCAGATAGGGTAATTTATATTGTTCTATCTTTAAGTTCACTGGCTCTTCTGACTTCATCCTTCCTGACCTGTGAACGATTTGTTTCAAATACTATGATTTTCAATTTTAAAATTTCTATTTGGTTCTTTTTCATACTTTCTCTCAGAACTTTTTTTTTTTTGTAGAGAGAGGGACAGTGTGAGAGAGAGAGAATCAATTTTATTTAGTTTTTTATGTGGCTTTCATTGCTCTGACACTTCATTGTGTATGTGGTGCTGGGGCTCAAACCAGGTTCTCAGCAACCACTGAGCCGCTCCAGCCCCCTCTCTCAGAACATCTTATCTTTCTGTTCATTTCAAGAGTGTTTACCTTTACCGCATGGAGCATAGTTATTCCAGTTGAGTACCCCTTATCCGAAATGCTGGGAACCAGAAGTATTTCATGTTTCAGAGTGTTTTCCTGTTGTCTGTTTTTGTTTGTTTATTTGTTGTTTTGGAACATTTGCATAGGCTTTACTGATTGAGCTTTTTTTTTTTTTTAAAGAAAGAGGGACAGTGAGAGAGAGAGAGAGAAAGAGAGAAACAACTTTATTTAGTTTTTCACATGGCCTTAGTTGCTCCAATACTCAGTTGTGTACGTGGTGCTGGGGTTTGAACCCGGGTCCTCATGCTTGCAAGGCAAGCGCCGAAACCGCTGAGCCACCGCTCTAGCCCCTGATTGAGCATTTTTAACCTGAAATTTAAAAATGCTCCAAGGTTGTCCAAATAAAGTTTCAGATTTTGGAGAATTTTGGATTTTAGATGTTTGGATTACGATGCTTAAACTGTACTAGCTTCTTTACGATCTGATAATGTTAACTTCTGTGTGTGTCACATCTATTGATTGTCCTTACCCTTGAGACCTAGTCATGTTTTCCTGGATCTTTGTATATTTGGTAATTTTAGATCACATTGGACATTTTTAGTGTTATGTTGCTTGGACTCTGAGTCCTTTTGCAGTATTCTGGAGAATTTTTATTTTTTTCTTTTGGCAGATAACCAGTATACTTAAGTTCAAAGTATAAACTCTAGCTCTCCTTCAGGAGAAAGTTCCTATGTCATTTCAGTATAAAAAGCCTTCACTGTCCTGACTTGTGCACACACCACTTTGGGACCAGTCTGGGACTTGAGCAGTATTTTAAACTGTGGTTCAGTTCAAAACCTTTATTGTACTCCTTGGGTCTATCCCACTTACAAGATCATTTGGGCTTATGCTGATTGGCACAGACAATTAAGAAATCCCTTTCTCCAGCTCTGTCCTCTCCTAGGTTCCCCCGCCCGCTTCAGACCACAGAGGCCCATTTTCCTGCCCCTCTGGCCAGAAATACGGAGTTTCTGTCAAGGTTTTAGTTTTCTGCACTGCCACATGGTTCCACATTTGGGATCATCTTCCGGGCAAAATGAGGAGGAAAAAAAACAAAGGAGAAAGAAGGTGTTTTTTTGCTTTGTTTTGTTTTGTTTTGTTTTGTTTTAAATAAACTTTGGTATTTAGGGAGCCTTTCTCCCTGTTCCATTAGTCAGAAAAACATTTCTTTTTTTTTTTTTCCCCTGAGTTTTTATTTGAATTCAGCAGGAGATAAGGACTTTGGTGGGCTTCTGCCATCTTGGCCACACTTGTGGAGTGGCTTTTTATTGCAGCATTTAATGTGCTTGTGAGTTGCATTTCTATCATCAGTTGGTCCATGTCAGTCAAACTGGTAGGAATCTGGGTACAATATCAACTCTCGTAATTTCTATGAAAGTAGATTATTTTACACTGGCATGGCATCTCTGATATCTTTGAATATTTTCTTGATGTCTTTACTCTCTGTACATAATTTTTACATACATTTACAAATTCCTCTTGGTTCCTCTTCATCATGCATTCTGAAACAGAAAGTCAAAGCAAAAGTCTCTGGTTTCCTTCATTATTCAATTACCTAAGCTGCCCTATTACAATGGAATAAATAGTTACTTTAAAACAAGTAATAGAGGAAGAGGGCAGCCTTTTTTAGCTCATGTTATCTGTTCTTCCAAAATGTACTGACATTTCATACTAACAAGCTGTGGAAGCAGCCTTCAAGCCCTAGGCAGAATCGGTCCTCTCCTCATAACTGCCATAACACATTCCTGGAAGATTCCAAAATAGCAATCCTGAAGGTGAAGAAACACTCTTCAAACTTAAGCACTGCTGGTGTAGTAGAAATTTCTGGATGCCCACTGAAGCTCTGCGTGCGAGTACACAGGAATTTGATGAACTCACCTAGAAATGTGGTTTTTCTGATTTCAGGGTATGCAGAAGCTAATGCATAATTTATTTATACACGCAAATTTTATTTGAGACAGAAATCACACTTCTAGGTGTATTCATTAGATTGCTGTTTATATTAGACAAAAAATAGTTAGGTTTTATGTGGCACTAATTAGGGAAAGAGTAACTAAATTGTGGTATGGTTATACATCCTATAAAATGGAATACTACTCAGCCATTAAGATAATATGTTATTTGTTGAAATGAAAAACTCCTGGGCTGGAGCGGTAGCTCAGCGGTTTCGGCGCTTGCCTGGCAAGCATGAGGACCCGGGTTCAAACCCCAGCACCATGTACACAGCTAAGTGTTGGATCGACAAAGGCCATGTGAAAAACTAAATAAAGTTGTTTCTCTCTTTCTCTGTCTCTCTCAATGTCCCTCTCTCTTTAAAAAAGAAAGAAAGAAAGAAAGAAAAACTCCATAATATTAAGTAAAAATTGAAACTCAAAATGGATGGCGATGGAAGAAATCATGCTGAGCAAAGTTAGCCAAACCCAGAGAGTCAAGGGTCAAATGTTTTCTCTCATTTTTGGAGGCTGGAGCAAAACCCAGGCTTAGGTGAAAGGATGTGAAACTCATGTGTTAGACCCAGCAAAGGCATAGGAACACATAATCTAGGGGAACATAGACATGTGGTGGGGGGGTAGGTGGGGTAAGGGGAGAGGGAGGGATCTAGGGAGACAATTAACAGTGTACCATACTCTTTACCCCCCTGAGAATCCAAATAATACTTATGCAGTCATTTAATTGTGGAAAATTCACAGTCTAAGCATTTATATCACTTGTAGGGGTGAAGTATAGAAGAATCAGGTGTGGGCGATGTGAGGGTAATTCTGGTTTAAGAACAAATGCGTATCATATTGTTACTTTATATGCATTTATGATTGTACAATAACTCAACTCCTCAATAAAAAATTTTTAAAAATGTTGAAGCTCAACATAATTGTTTTAGTCTCCATTTATAAAATGTTATCTACGTTTATATAGATATGTATAGGAAAAGAGTCTGGAAGGATATACACCAAAATATTTATAGCAGTCATTCTAACAAAAGTGAGATTAAGAAGGTTTTCCTGTGTAAATATTGTAGGATTTTTTTTCATGATATATTGTTTAATTTGAGCAAAGAAAGTGGGAGGAAGCAAACCTGTTTTCATTTAGGGGAATCGAAAAGATTTCTACTAAAGGACAAAAGAACTAGGACTGTGAGGGGGCAGTGTGTTACAGATCACAGCTTCTTATTCAGGGGCAGACTTTTAAACTCTGACTTTTTAACACTAACATTTAGCAAAACTGCAAGAAAGGACAAAGCAAGTTGCCTTTAGCTGTGAGCTCTGTGTCACTAAAGGTATTCAAACATAAGCTTCAGAGGCATTTGCAAGGTTGTCATGGAAGCGTTTGAAGCATCAGGTGTCTTGACATTTCACCTTGAGACTCTCTTAGTAGATGAGATTCAAACCCTGGGTGGAAAGTTGAACAGGGGAACTTAGAAAAACCTCTCTGATTCTCATTTCTGAAATCAAAGAGAGTTTTATTTCAGCCTGCGTCCGAGAACACAGCGGCGTGATAAAATTCCCACATAGGACGGGTTCTATTCGTATGCCATGGCGCACCATCTTCAGAGGGAAAGCTGAAGGAATCCACAGCAGTGGCATCTCACTGCGGCGTAGCATCGCTGAATAAATGAGGGAAGCAGAAATCAGTTCTGGATTTGCCACACTTTAAAACCATGAGCTGTACCCATTGCATCGCAAAGCCATAGATGAGGCCAGTGATTCCTAAACCTTCTGAAGCTCCGAATCGGTCTTCAGGGTGCAGGTATGTGTGTGTTGGTTATATTTTTGGTAGACTCTTCATCCCTCAGCTTTAATAGCTCTGGAGTAGGGCTCAGGAATCAGTATTATTCTTAAAGTCTCAGGTCATTCTGATGATCAGCCAAGTTTAGACACTACCAGAATACAATATACGTATATACACACTTACCAGGACAGTTAGGAGAGGGGACAAAACAAACCCATTGACTGCATCAGATGCTTTTGAGCTATTGATATTTACAAAGCTGCTCACTGAGAGGCCCATCGGTGTTCTACAACTAAGTGGTGTCTCATTCAACCCATTAAGCACCCATTAAAAGAGCTCGTTTTATTTATTCATGCTCATGAGTACAATAAACAGTATGGAGATTCATGTCAATAAAGTGTTTGTCCACAGACCATGAACAAAATGATTTGTTCGTGATTTGGTCAGCCACCGTCTGACCCTAGTCTGTTCTTAAGGGCACTACGTAGAACGCTGTGCTGAGGTTGTGGAGATACTGTTGATGCTTAAGATGCAGGACAGTGGATCCTGCTCAGTCAGGTTACTGATAATACAGGATCTGAGTGCTTTTGGTTAGTTTAGAAGGGGGAAATGAAGCAAACCCACAGACCTGTTAATGAAAGAACATGAAATGACAGTAACTGCCATCACCTCCCAAGTGCCTCCTCTTCCTAAATAGCAAGCGCGGGCCCTGCCCTAAATGTCACATTTGTCTTCGAGGCCACCTCTGGGGCCTGTGTTGCTTCCCACATCACAGGTCCTGCAGGAGCTTGGGAGACTCTGCGTGTCGCCCACAGGCCTGTTCACCTGGAGTGCTCTCCTGATGCCTGCTTCTAACGCCCTCCGGTTCTTAGGCCACTTTACCAGTGGGCCTGCTCCCTGCTCCGAACTTCTGTTTCCTTTTTCCTTTTACCTTCTAGTGAACCCACAATTTACTGATGTTTGTTGGTGGTGCCCGAGTCCTCACTGTGAAGGCAGAGATCTTCGTTTTGTTCCTTATGTTTTGTAAGTGGGGACAATAGTACTAGCACATAGTAGGCTCTTAGGAAAGAAATGTGTGTTGAAAGCTGAATGAGTGAATGGCTCATTGCATCAGTCCATTTCAGCGTAGTCGCTTAGCTGAAGACACCCCTTAGAGTTGGGTTTGGACATATTGCCCACGAGGCAGAGCTGCCTGGGTCCTGGATGCGTCTTTGACTCCTGACTGAGTCTGAGCGCCCTGGCAGCAGCTGCTCTACTGGTGGAATTGAAAAATGCTGATTTGTGCTTTAGCCCCATGAGATCACGAGGTCCTACCCTGCATTTTGGCTTGCTTCTCAGGTGCACTTCCTTATCTCTTAAAGATCAGCCTTGGATATTCTTAGAACTCTGCCCAGCACTCAGCCTAATGGCTGGTAAATGATAGGTGTTGGTTGTGGGTGTGGCCTGCTTGTCTCCTGTGATTTTTAACTTCAGAAGCCCATCTTGAAAAGTGTCTGTCCTGCTCGTTTCAAATCAGAAGCCCATCTTGGAAAGTGTCTGTCCTGCTCGTTTCAGACTGCAAAACACTGCGGCACTAAGAGATTAAGTTAATCTAAATTCACGGCACTAGCTAGAGACAGTTGTGGCACTGAAGTCCTGGTCTTATTTGGGGGTTTTAAGAAAACACCCTATCGCTGCTGCGATGCTAGTTCCCTCTGCTCTATCAACGTGTGGCTCTGCCTCTCCTCACCCATCTTTCTAAGGAGGATCCAGGTTCTTCCATCTCTTACCTGTCATGCCAACGCGAAGACTGCTGAGATTCTCCTCCCCATAAGCATCAGTGTTGTCATTCTAAAGTCCCCAGTGTTTTGAGAATGTGTCTCTGCTTTTATTTTCCCTCACGACCACCAGGATGCTCAACTTGGGAGAGCTAAGATCAGCTCCACAACCCACCCCCTGGCTTGCTTCCCTTCCCTCAGGAGCTTTTTACCACCTTTGATCTGTTTTGCTGGCTTCCTGACCCTTCCTCATTTTGCAGGTGGGGTCAGGAAAGGAGAAAACACACCACCCTGCATTTATGGAAGACTTGATTTCTGCTGTATCATCTCATTTGACTTTCACAGCAACCTTGTGCATTAAGTGGAATCAGATTTTCTCCTTCCTTTTTTACTGATGAAGAAATGTAATACAGATACATTGAGGAAATGATTTGATCACTCTTGCAGCCTCTCACTGGCAGAGCTGGAAGCAGAACCTCCAAATCATAGTTTAAAATATTTCTACTGTCCCAAATTTTAATGTTAACAGAAAGACAAAATTTATCACCATCTGGTATTCTGAAATCTACATAATTTTTCTGTAAATATCTTACTCAGTTTTTATTGAGGATATTAATCTGCATTTCTCTAATGTCTTTAGCATATTGATTTTAGAGGAGACCATTGACAAGTTGGAAACAGAATGGTCAGGTACTGATACTGACTGGATTTTCATCTGTATTATTAAATGTTATTACATGTGAACCTGTGTGTTGTGGTTGCCCTGCTGAGGAGTTTATTTAAATTCTTGATTAAACCATGGATCATATCGCTTTTAATAATTTGATGCGTTTTTACAAGTTTTGAAAATCTGCATATTCTAGAAGTTTCTGTACTAATTTTTCTTCTTTTTAAGAGAGTGAGTGAGATAAAGAGAGAATTAATTTTAATTTTTTCATCTGGATTTTGTTTTTCCTCCACTTAGTTGTGTATGTGGTGCTGGAAATCAAACCCGGGTCCTCATGCATGCCAGGCAAGCGCTCTCCCACCAAGTCACCTTTCCAGCCCCAGATTCTGTATTTTTTAACGAAAAGCATAAGAAATATTTCTTCTTTCAGTATAAAACATGGTACAATACTGCATTTCAGTTCAGAAGTATTCCTTGAAATATATCTCTTTAACTGTAGTAGAAAGTTATTTTCTTCCTTTTTTCATTAAATACTGTTAAGGGATTGAAATTAGTTTTTAAATTAAATTCAACCAGTACATTGTCCTTAATCGCATTAATGTATATGTTATTTCACTGACAAACAAAGCTTGTTAAAGCATGCGGCGTGGAAACTCTCATTAGGAAAAGGAGACACGGTTACAACTCTGTAAGTAAAACAGTCCAGAACCTGACATCATGAGGGCTGGCGTGGAGCTGCGCACTGCTGCTCCACCGCACAGGCCAGGGGAGCTCCTTTGCAGAGGAGGTGATGGGTGGTGCTTTGTAGAGCTTCCTTCTCCTGCGTTTGTCCTCCAGAGGCCAAGAGGTCTGCGCAGCTGTTTATATATGAGTCTTAGAAGACTGCAGATGTCCTTGTTCATTGTATGTTCATGGTCTAAGACAAGAAATCAGAAGGTACAGTTGCAATGGTGTAAATTCAAACAGAGTCCTTTGAAATAAATTGGATTTGTCCAGATCTGTTTCCTACAAAATGATAATATCCAAATTCTCCATTTACCCTTGTTGTTGCTCGCACTCATTTTTAAAGCTGTTGTTGTGTTTTAAATTGCTAAATGGCACATTTCCTGTACTGTGCCCTCTTGTTGAGGCCGTTCTTGGTTTGATCTCGAGCCAGAGAGAAAAGTAAGAATGGGAATTTGTGTTGGGAATGTTTGGCTTTGCGAGCGAGAGCGAATGCAGAGCCGTCTTGATGGGATGATGAAATTGTGGAAGTGCAGCAAACAGTAACTGTCGGCCTCGTAATCACTTTCCTGAGTGATAAAAACTGACGAATCCTGCCTCCCTAAGGTCTTAACTCTAGTGGTTTCCTCTTGTGACAGATGAGCTGTGCCGGTCACATTCGGTATCACTTGCATGCAGTTTTGATCCTTACTTCCTGTATAAATTAGCAATGCATTCTGCTTAGGGTAAAACACACACACTATACACAACACACACACATGCATAAAACGCACACCTGTGCTCTCTTTCTTTCCCTCTGATTTATACTAAAATCACAAAAGCACAGAAAAGTTTTTGAATTGTCCTTTAAGGGAGAAACAATGGTCTTGTGAAATTGTTTTAGCTACATTTCTTCGACCAAGCACCATAAATAAACATACAGGTCAACCCCAGGTATTTTTACACTGTGACATCTGTTTTGGCCTATGCTACAAAGAGCAATCATTGTAAAGAGAATCTACATATCAAAATAAATGGATGTATCAAAATAATAATGTAGGCCCTTTTTTCTTTGTTCTTTTCTTATCACCAGCTTTATCAATTCAGCTTTTTCCAAACATGTTGACTTAAAGACACTTAGTTAAGGGCTGGAGCAGTGGCTCAGTGGATATGGTGCTTGCCTGGCATGCACAAAGATGAGTTCAAATCCCAGCACCAAGTACACAGCAAACTGTCAGAGCAGCGAAAGTCACATGAAAAACTAAGTAAAATTGATTTTCTCTCTCACTTTCCTTCTCTCTTCAAAAAAATAAATAAATAAAGACACCTAGTTAAGGGGCTGGAGCATGGCTTAGTTCTTATGGTGCTTATGGCACTTGCCTGGCATGCACAAGGATGTGGGTTCAAACCCCAGCACCACAGCACCACACAACAAAGTGTCGGGGCAACAAAAGCCACTTGAAAAACTAAATAAAATTGATTCTCTCTTTCTCTCTCTCTCTTAAAAAAAAAAAAAAGACACCTAGTTAAAAAAAGAGAGAACATCAAATGAGGTTAATGATTGAAATGTTTAATACTTATTAGTCTAAAAAGAAATATAATCGTTTCTCTTTCAATTAGCTAATCTGTAATAGTTTTATAAAGAGATGGGGTAATTGTCATATTTGGTTGTTTTTATCCTAATGATTTAGATTTGTTTTTTCTTATTTAGAAACCTTAGAACATGATTGGTTTTGTATACTTACAGAATACAGTAAAATGCTGACAATTACAAGTTGTTTCTTTACTCAGTAAAGCTAATTATAAGATGATCAACTGAAATTTTGAGTAACTATCTCTTAGAACAGAAAAATTTTAAATTAATCTAAGAGGAGTTAGTCTGAGATTCTGAGAATAATTTTCTCAGTATATCTACAAAGGTGAATTGATTTTTAAAGGATTTTTTTTGATGAATTAAAAACATCATTTTGAAAAGCTCATTTATGAGAGCATCTTCGGAATGCCCTTATGGAGGTGTCAAGCCCTGTGGTGCAAATGATTGTTCATGCAACTAAGGAGACGTGGTGGAACATACCTGTCGAACTTCGTGCTAACTGCTACAATATGTGTGTTCTGTTCATTTCGTAGGTATGAGAAAGTGCCAGTCATCTTGGTTGGGAACAAAGTGGACCTGGAGAGTGAGAGAGAAGTGTCCTCCAATGAAGGCCGAGCCCTTGCAGAAGAGTGGGGCTGCCCCTTTATGGAGACTTCTGCTAAGAGTAAAACGATGGTGGACGAACTCTTCGCAGAAATCGTGAGGCAGATGAACTATGCCGCTCAGCCTGACAAAGATGATCCGTGCTGTTCTGCCTGTAACATCCAATAGCATCCGCCTGTGGCTGTCCTGGACAGGCTTTGCCTGGTGTCCTAGGCGGCATTGCAGAGCTGGCAGGAGTGCACTGCATCTCCGCTCGCAAACGAGCAGAGTGTCAGGTGATGTCTCCGCGCACATTCGGGTTCAGTACCTGCAGTTTTCACATTGTCCTCAGTCTCCTTCATGCATCTGCAACTTGAAGGCAGGGCCCCTCCATCTGCAGGGTGATGTCATTGGAAAGCAGCGACGGTTGTCGGTTGTCGCTGAGTTGACAGACGCCTTGTTGTATAAATTTAAAATAATCACGAGGGAGAAACCGAAAGAATTCCTATGACCACTTAACAGTTAAAATATTTTGTCTTCTTAAAATGAAATGTAAGCGAAGGAGAAGTATTTTCCTACGAGAGTACTGAATTTCAGGGCTTGGGGAGTTTCTAAGCAGCGTGTTCTGTCAAGGAAGAGAACAGCTGGCCTGCCAACAGCGCTGCCGGGAAGCCTTTGCCCAGCCACTCGTGTCTGTCTTGCAGAATCGACGCTTATTTGTAGATGCTATCCTCATTTGTGACATGGAACTAACTCGTGCATCGGTCCTTGGTAGAGCAAAAGTCAGAACGAGGTTGTGTGGAAATCCAGTCTGGCTTTAGAATCTGTAAAGCCACCTGCTTGGCCATGGAAATGGAGGCTGTCACAAGGGTTGGATTGGATGAACACTCCACACCCACCCTCCATCAGTGAGCAGGGATGGTCCTTATTTCCTGAACAGGAAGGAAGCCGCTGAGATGGGGAGATTGCCTAGCCTTACTCCAGTAGACGACTAGCACCACCACGTGAGGAGGATGAAGCCATGTTGCATCCACGTGTGTTCCCGTTTGCAGAAACCGCACAGGACAGACAGATATCTGGCATGTTTACATTCGTTACAGCAGCCAGTTCCTCCTTGCCTTTAAGGGCTCTGGTTGTGGTGTGACCTTTGCTAACCTGCTCTGGAAATCCAGGTTGCTGTAGCAGAGCGTTATTGCAGGCATTAAAAAAGTTGAATAACCATGTGAAATAATTTGGGCTTAAAAGTAGAACATAAATTATAGAGTGGAAGGTAAGGGACAAAAAGCCTTTTATCTTTAATTTGCCTGGAGGATTCTATAAAGGTTTTCTTATAACAATTTTGCCCTGATTACTGAAGTGGCAAATAAAGCTAGAGTGAATATTTTGTTTTGAAAAGGTGCTCAAGCTCTGAATTTTTGGTTTTCTTAGCCGTGAAGTATTTATCATTTGCATGAGTACGGCACAGGAAAAATCTATTCCGAAGTTTCACAATCAGGTGTAGAAGGGCTTTGACCTCACTTCGGAGTTAGAAATGCTGAGATTATCCTGAGCCCCCCTCTGGAGATAAATTTGGCCTTCAGAACTGCAATATCACAAGCCTGCAATACACTTACCACCCCACATTATCTTGCTTTCACAGTCTTGTGCAAGTAACCTCTGGTCTTACGTGTGTAACTGAAGGAAGAGTGTGTGTTTGTGTGTGCATGTGTGTTTATTGTTCCTAAGAATTTGGCACAAGTCAGAGATAATTGCCTATACTGAGAATCTATACTGCAGAATATAGTGTATCAAATCATTTTTTCTTTGAAATTATTTAAGTATCTTTTATACATTGTTGAAATCATGGGTAGCCCCCTGAGTGTTTAGTAACTGACTTTAAGCTTAGAGAATAGAAATAAAGGTTGATAGTATTTTTCATAGATGAGAAAACTAAAGAAAATAATGTGGATAAAACCAGGCTGTGGTTGTTAGAGAAGCTTTGAATTGTGAATATTTACATTCTTCAGTATAATTTTTTATAACCTCCAGTGACCAAGCATCTTGTCCTATAAAGGATGGAAAATTTTAACCAATTTTCTTGAAACAAATTACATATGTAGAAGTTGATTTAACTCAGACATGTAGAGAAATCAAAGATTCAACAAGTATGGTTTATCTACTGAAGTAGAAACATTTGTTAGTGAATTGATTGAGTTTTGAAGCCTCTAACTTCTCAGAATGATTGTTTTCTTAGAATTCCATAATTAACAGCAATTTATGATAACTAAGATTGCATATTAGAATCAGCTGTACAGATTCCACATTTTCTATCATGGATAGCTATGCAGATGTGAAAAATACGTGGAAAAAATGAGAGGTCTGGCAAAATGTAAGTTGGCAAAGATTAAAATTTGGGGTTTTGGTGAGAAGGGTTTGTCAGATGAGAAGGTGGGCTTTTACTGTAAAGATTCTACTAAGAGCTGATTTGGTTCCCTGATCAGTGTTTCCATGCAGTCCTCCCTAGGGACAAGCCATCGAGATGTCCCCAAACTGGAGCCCCTCCTGTGCCCCGTCAGCATTCATTTGGTTTGAATCTAACTCGAATCTGACTTGAATGGATGTGTTTTCTGAGAAGGGAATAGACAGCTCAAGAACAGAAGACTACACTTGTTGGTACATGAAACAACAGTGGCTACAGAGGGAAGTAGGTGACTTCGGGTCACTATTTTATGCCCTGATCAGACTAGCAGCTACTTAAGCAAAGTTTTTTCTAACATGCCTTAAAATATGGTTTGATCCAAAGACCCACTTTTTCTTTAGCTCTTGTGATAAGGTTCCTTTGTTTTTGACTTTGATACAAAGGCAGCATTTTTTTAAGTTTTGTTTTAATGTTGCAACTTTTGTTTCCTTTAAGCTGTGATAGTGGTGGTAACTGATGCCTTCCATTTCGTTCAGCTGAATTGACACAAGCCAGCATCTGATCAGAAGTATTACACAGAATCTTCCCTTAAACTAGCGAAAGGTGCTTTGATGATTTTCTCCTTTGGTGTATAAATTAGGACTGAACTTTGGCGGTTGCCATCATTTTTCTGTGGTGAGACTACTGATACCTGCTTTTCTGTATAAGGATGTTGCCTAAGGATGTCTGGTATTTGTTCAGGGTGGATTTTCCAGCGTGAGTGTGGTCAGTGTCCCAATGTGAAAGTGTCCTGCTTGTTGCTGTTGGGTTTTGGTCTCTTTCAGTTTCTGTCCTATCGGTAGTCCTGTGTTAGCGCTGGTTAAGCTTTAATTGTCTCTGTAGCCAATAGGATGTTATAGACTATGGGGGTCTTTTTCTTTGTTCTTTTTTTTTTTAACTTGTCATTGTGCATCTATTAAATCTTGATCAGGGTTTCAAGAATGACTGCAGTAGGTTTTGAAAACAGACTTGTTATTATTGATTTGGGGTTTCCCAGAGATATAGTTCACAGTTAATTGTTCAACTCTAATACAACTGACCATTTAAAATTGAACAACAGTTTATTGTTTTGTAACAATGTCAGTTGTTAAACCTTGGCATTTCACTTAAAACATGAATTGTAGTTATAATTCAATGCAAATTCAACAGTTGTATTTGGAGTTAAATTATTTTAACAAATAAATTTATTTAATGAAACTCTGGATTTTGTTTTTTGTTGTGTACATACTTTGGAGTGAAATGTATTTATTTTATACAAAGCAACTAAGAATTTGCCATGTAATAAATTTAGTACCCTTCATACAGAAATATTTGAGCTGAATTAAGTTGAGAATTCATCAAATAAAATGGGAGGTTTGTGGGCCATTTCCATAACCTTTAAAAATAAAAGGAACAGGAGACAGCTTTTAAAATCAGTCATTTTAAATATAAACATCTTTATCAGTGATTTTTTTTATAATAGCCGATTATTTTGAAGCCTCTTGCTAAGGTTAACAGAATTTTTCTAGATAATTCACATTAATAAGCAGTTGCTTTATGATGCTGCCTACATCACCAAAGTGTTTCAGTCATCTAGCAATGACTTGAAGCTGAACGGGTCTGGTGGGGCCAGAGGCTGCGGCTGCCAGCTCTGAAGGGCTGTAGTCCCTCCTGTTCTGTGTGGGGCCCTGTGAATGTTGACAGGTGTTGGTTGCACACAGCCTTCAGCTGCTCTGATGAGGCGCCCACTCATTGCCTCAGCCAACTTAAGTGATGCCTAATGGTTACCTTGCCTTCAGACTCTGTCGAAATGTCCTGGCAACGTTCCACCAGTTGAGAAGCTTCATTGTTTAGAATATGAGAATAATTTGGATATAACAGAGGCACTGTAAACAGAATCTCACGTATTTAAAGGAAAATGTGCCTATATTCTGGTAATCAGCATCTGCTGGCTAGCTTCATAATCTCATTTTTAAGTTTTTATAAAGGATAAGTACCAAAGAATGTATTTTAAATTTATCAAATTCTAATTTCAATTGAGAGAGTTTCATTGAGGCTAAAATATAGTATTTTATTTTGTTTCAGTACTGGAGATTGAACCTGGGGGCACTTTACCACTGAGATGCATTCCTAGCCCATTTTATTTCTCACTATGTTGCCCAGGCTGGCCTTGAGTTTGTGATCCTCCTGCCTTAGCCTCCCAAGTCTCTAGGATCTGCACCTAGCCTGAAAAGTAATATTTTGAAATGTTCTGAAGTTAATGGAAATCTAGCTGAAGGAATAAGGTGTCTGCTAATACGGAGCCCAGCTGACCTCCAGGGCCTGTGAAGCAGAGGGTATTGTCACAGACTTGGTGGAAAGGCTGATGATCCCATTTCTTAATTTAAGATAGCTGTATTGCCATGCAAATACTAATGATACGTAGTGGCTTTTCATTTACTACCTTGGTTTTACATTTTTCAGTATTATCTAAATGGTTTTTGTTCTCACCCTGCACACATGAAATATTGGGTTTTAAAAGATTTGCCTCTCTTCTAGGTATGGTGATGTATTATTTCTGTCTATATTTTCTTAGAACAAATAAGGACTTCTCCCAGACTTCTTTAACAGAGGAAAATGTAGAGGACAGTCTGCTTTGAAAGATTAAATTTAATGAGACATTCGGCATGCATGAATAAGGAAAAGGAATGATGCTTGGTTTGGTTGATGGGGATTTTCTTATAAGATCCTCTCATTCCAAGGTGTATCAAAGATTGCATTATGTTGTACATTTATAATTTTATAATGATGGTATTTTGTTATTTTCTTAAAAAAAATAGCATTAGTGAAAAATACAAAGAAAGAAGAAAGTCACCCCAGCTTCCAAATCGCCAGAACAGCCACCTTAACATTTGATGCAAATCATCCTCGGCATCTTTGTGTGCATAGCTACATACTCGGGTGCAGACACACACACCTGGCTGGAAGGATGGATGCCTGGTGTCATCTAGCAGAAACAGTGGCTCTGAGTGCTAAAACCCAGAGGTGACATGACCCACAATGCAGATCCGAGCTTCTAAATTACCTTTTCCCCACTGTAAATTGCTTGACTTCGATTAATCTGCTCATCCAGCTCCCATCATGGAGGCTGGATCTGTGCTGTGCAGCCGGCATGGTCACACAGTCCCTGACATCAAAAACATCCTAGTCTTGTCTCTGCCTCTCCTTTTTCTCTCAAGGCCAATACAGATCCAGCCACCTGGCAAGAAATGGCTTGTAGCTTTCCTATTCATACATGCTGCTTTCCTATTCGTACATGCTGAGAACCCAGTAACTCAGGCTGAGCCAGTCGCAGGTACAGCCCACCAGAAGACTGCTGCTGGTGCCCCTTTCTTCCCAAGGCCCGTGTCACACAGCCAGAGCTGGTCCATCCTGGGAGCTTGAGATGACTTGAGATGGCTGCAGATCTACTTCCTAAGGAAGAATTGGGCCTAACAGGATCTGTAACAAACTACAGGCCCCATGCCAGGAACAGCAGCAAGAGTGTATTGCATTCAAGAAAAATGCTGGGTCAATGCTTGCAGTTAAACATTACATGTTACTGAGTTTTAGTGAGATAGTCCAAAATGTCAGTATCGGAAAGCTTTCTAGACCTTCCTACAAATGAGGGCTGAGTGATTCATAGATATTTAGAGCAATTTCAAGAAATTATTGTTTAGTGGAAAACTAACCCCAAGAAATTAAATATTGCTAATGGAAGAACAATAGAATTTTTGGGAAGAGTCACAAAATCAGAGAAAGCCTGGGTAAGACTTGAAATAAAATGTGAACAAAAGCCACCAGGGGTTTGATGTGTCAAGTCCTTTGTTAGTTGCACTTGTGTGGTGAGAAAGTAAGATAGCCAAGACTTAGAATCTGTGAAGCCAACTTCCAGAGGGAGATCTGCCAACAAGATGTTCCAGCCAGGGGACATTGTTTATTTCTGTGGTTGAATATTATCCCAAATGTGCACTACAGAGGCCTTGGGCCATGAGATGTTTTGCAGAAAAATGATTCCAGAATCAAGTCAGTTTCCTCTCAGATCTTGAAAAAGACCCATACGAATTCTAGTGATCTTCCAGAACTTACCTGGCCTCCTCATGCTGTCTTCATGTAAGACAGTGGTGTACTGTGGACCAAAATTTGGAAAATGCTGCTATTGAGTATTTAGCTTTCAAACCCTGCTGTGAGGACTGTCCAGCTCAGGTGACCTGGGTCAGGGGTGAGCCTGAGAACATTCTTGTTTGTGAATTTGGAGGAGATGATGCTCACTTCTAAGTCCATATTAAGGAGGGGATTTCTGGGTCAGGTATGCTTGTTGGGCTTTGGTAGACTTTGATAGTTTTCTCAAGTGGTTGTTCCCACTCTCCAGGATGTATGAGAATTCCGGTGATGTGGAGTTAGTCTGCAGAATGCTTATTTCAGAGCTCTGGGAAGAAGATTGGGCAGAGGGAGAGGCTAAGCCAATGACTACCTGGCAGTGGGGGTGGGGAAACCTGGAAGGCCCATCTGAACTATCCTGAGTTGGACCCAGGTGGCTAGTCCTTGTACCCTTCCTCCATCTGTCACTGTGGACAAGATGCAGCCAAGGCAGTCGCTGAAGGATCAGAGTGATCCTCCAGCACTGTCCGGAGTGGGGCAACTGGACTTTAGAGGGAGCCGCAGGCGGAGCCTCGGTGGCCCCATCTCACACCCTCACCTAGCGCTGCGATTTTTCATGTTGGCGGTACCTAGTGGCATGTTATCGTGGAGTTTACTTTGTTTTCTAAGGCCATCAACATTCATCTGCTTGGTGGTTATTGGTTGTCCTTTTTGTAAAGCACCTGTTCATGTTTTTTTTTTTATTGAGTTTAACAACCCAAAAAGATTTATTTGATTTTTTTCTCATATATTTGTAGAAGTTATTTAAATTTTCTGGATACGTGTTTGTAAATATACTATCCTAAACTGAAGTTTGCCTTTTCCTGCTCCTGGTGGTGAATTTTGATAAAAAGTCCTTAATTTTAGTGTAATCGCTGTATCAATATTTTCTTTGATGGTTAGTTGTTTTTGTGTTCTTTTTAAGAAATCATGCCTACTGCCAATGTATGCTGAGTTGACCGTGGAGTACAATAATGGTAGAATATCTAGTTTAATCCTACAGATTTGTTGAACAGTGATACACTTCCCATCATTAATTGGTCTTTGTTTCATATTATTGATGAAATATTTAAACATTTGATCGACAGGTTTTACTTTGGGCCCAAGTTCTCCCACATGTATTTCATCAAATACTAAGTCTGTGTTGAACAGGAAGAAAGATTCCATGGTCAAATAAACTTGAGACACAGCTGGTTAAACAAAGTCAAACAGGTTCCTGGAGTGGCTTCAAGAGAGATGATAGATGCATATGTGCCCCAAATTATTCATCCACAGAATACTTCGTTCCTCAGAGTATTTCATAGGATTATTATTTCAGTTTGGTAAATATATCTTGAGACAAAAGGTATAGTGTCCAACAGAAAAGAAGTTAAGAAAAATATAAATCCAGGAATCCATAAGTGTTTAAAAAAATAACAAGGATTAGCCATTTGAAGGATATTTGCTAATAGATGTAGAAGGACTGACAGAATCAAGAAGCCATCATTTCACAGTCCGACACACAGAAATGATTCAGGCACGGATCAGCAGTGTTGAGACCCCAGGGCAGAAAGAGTCACATGGTCTCAATATCCTCCTTGCACTCGTTACTAATTGCTAAGGGAAAGGGTGGCAAGACCTGGCTGAAACTAGTGCTCAACCTGGCTCCACCTGCAATGGGACAAAATCTACCTTCGGGACACAAAGGGAAACACCCCAAGTCATCTATGTGGTATTCTTCACCTGCATGGAGACATGGGGGTGAAATCAGACATATGCACGTCACGGGACATTCCCAGAAAATAGTTTGGGCTGCTTCAAAAAGTCAGTGCATTGAAAGTCAAAATGGTGGTGTAAAAGGGATTATTCTAGATATAACTGGATTAAAGACATGCTTAAATAACAAAACAGTGGAGACAGTGCCTCTTAATATTTTTCCTGCCTGGGCAGTCTTTCCCATGTACCATGTGCCAGGTAGGCCCATGGGTGAACTGCTATCACATGTAGACTCAAAAGAGCAAATGGGCCCTGCCCCTGTGCATCCAGATCTGTGTGGATCTCCATAGAAAAAGTCCGGCTTTCCCTGCCTCAGGAATTTGCGTGCTCTGCCCCTTTCCCACTCAGGTGAGTTAGGCTTTTCCTTGCAACATAAATGATGCTCCAGTACTCGCTGTCCATGGAGCAGGACTTATATATATATATATATTTTTTCTGCCTATGGCTGACCCCTACCCACTAAAGAGAACCCAGGGCACTGCTGTCCTGGGGCAAAAGCAAGTGCAAATAAATGATCGCAGAGTTTACCTGGAAATCTTTGGTGAAGATGTAAGGTATCAACCGTCCCCTTAAACCAAACCTTTTCCTTCTCTTCCTTCCTCACTCTGCTCCTTTCACTCCTTCCTGCTGCCTCCTTTGCCACTAGGACCTCCTGTGGCCTCACACTGCCAGATTTCCTCCACATCCTAAACTCAGACATTTGCTACGCAAGTCCTTAATGCTGTCTGCATTTGAGAATGAGCTTGGCCCAGTCGCCCTGGTTGGACAGCCTGCAGTGAAGACTTCCTGGGAGGGGAATGGGCTCACCTGAGCAGCTGGCTTCGGTGAGCCCCGCATTGCCCCCACATTGCCCCCACCACCCAGGAGATCAGACTTGCAACTGAGCAAAATGAAATACAGATGCAGGGGGAAAATTTCAAACTCTCATTCACTCATACTAGCAGTATTCATTATATAATTTTTTATAATGACCATCTTTTTTAAAATTTATTTTTATTAGCTCATTATAGTTTTACATAATGTTGGGATTAGTTGTCACATATTCCTAGGTGCACACGGTTCTGCAATACAATTTGTTCAATGTCCTCCCCCTCACATCCCTCTACCTCCCTCCTCCTGTCTCCTGATCTCTTGCCTTTCTTCTGGGTCCTATATTGTTCCTAAAAAACCTAAATACAGTGACATAATTCTTATACCTATGAAGAACATTTTTATATATACAGCTATATTATATACAGTGACATTTATAACTGCTTGGAATGTACCTTGCTTTATCTTAATTCCAACATTTCCCCTTCTCCCTTCCTATCATCCCTTGTTATTCTTCAAAATATTTGACAATAGGATTAAACATTTATGTTTCTGTACAGGTATGCATCATAGCTTGTTCAAATATCTTATGAAATATATTGCAACTAGATCACAAATATATTAACATTTTGCATTTTTGTTCTATGGATCTAACACATGAGTTGTCTGCTTTACTCCTGAGCCTGGGTTTAAGTCCAGCCTCTACAAATGAGGGAAACCACCAGCCCTTGACTCTCTGTGTTTGACTAACTTTGCTCAGCATGATTTCTTCCAGTGCCATCCATTTACCTTCAATAGATTCTTGCTTCAAACTTAGTCTCTAGTTCTAAACCAGATTAGTTCCCTAATCTCAATCCTGAATGACCATCTTTTCACATCATATTTAACAAATCGATTGATTGCTTGCCATTAACTTTAAACCAGGACAACAGTTGTGACGATTGTTACTATTTTACACTGTGTCTGTCAGGATCCCTAGGATGGGACCATTCAAGGCTAACCTTGGGCTTGGGGGGGTTGGAGGGGAGAAGCACAGGCAGGAACAGCCAGGATTTTGGAACTCAACTGGGGAGCCAGGGCAAGGACTTCTTGGAAAGGACCTGAGGGTCCTTTGAGAGCAAGGCCTGGCAGGAAATGGGACCCTAAGTGGAATATAAAATAATAGCTCATTTTCTCACTATTCGAAGGCATTTCAAATAATAGCAAAAGAATCCATCTTTTCTTCTCATTCCATTCGATCCACAGAGTTCTTAATGTTCCTTTAAAAAGAATATTCGCTCTTCTTTCTTCTTACAATGACTTGTCAGCCTCAGCCCTGAACAAATATCCTCTGACGTGTTAGTACATCAGTGGCTTAGAAAAATATAATTAAAGGTAAAATGTAGAACAGAACAATATGGGTACCCTAGTCAGTCACTTTTAATTATATTTAGTTAAAGTCCCTATTGCTATGGAAACTCTATCCTTAGGAAATTTAGGAGGCAGGGATTTCCTCCAAGTTTTTCGGTCTCACGTCTTGAAGAAATCCCTTGTTCTATTTATGAGTTTAGAAGCTACAGCTTTCTACCAGGAGAACATAACATGTGAACTTAGCTGTTGCCAAATGCTCAAAACCATTGATACAAAAGTCGTTGTTTGGTCTTCATTGTCACAGATCCTTTCTATATTCTTTCGTTTTGTCTGTGGTTTGTTGAGTCACTAAATGGCTCTATTCAATATGGTAGCCATTGGCCACATCACACATAGATATTTAGGTTAATTTAAATGAAATTAAAGTACAGTTATTCAGTAGCACTTGCCAACTCTCGAGTCCCACTAGCCACATTTTTAAGAGTTCAGTGGCCATAGGCAATGACTGTATTGCACGGCACAGATACAGCCCATTTCTAACATGAGAGAAAGTCCCATTGAAAAACACCACAGTTTAATAAAAAAGAAAAACATGCTTGCATCAGACCTATTGTTCTCAGGAGAATAAGGACTCATCTGTCTCCAAAGGTAGTTTTAGGGATGTGTCATTGGTACAGTCATAAGTGGCCCTGGGCTTAGAAGGAAGCTGTGTTCACTTTAACACTACTGTTGCAATCCTGAAATTCAGTTCTGAGCAAGCGACCCCAAATTTATGCTCTGTGCTGCTCAAATGATATGGCCAACCCTGAACATATAGGGTGGAGCTTGGTTGTTGAATTCTTGGATTCTCTTCCCCTGCAACTAGTTCTTTTCCAGTCCCCTTTCTCTAGAAAATAAGGAAGACTGATTGGCACAAGGGATGCAATTCAGGTGCCTGGAATCCTTCAGGCCAGCTCAGCAGAGAAGCTCTTTGGGGATTCGATTGTAAGTAGCATCTGTTCCCAGGAATGAAAAGCCTAAAACAACATTCTGGCAACTCCTCCATTGAGGGAAGATTCAGGTTCTCTTAACAGATGTTTCCTAAGGTGGATTCTGACGTGCCCACAGTGGAAATCCTCTCCCTTTCCCAGCCCAGCCAGAGCTCATTTTTACACTTGAACCTGATGTGTCTTATTCTTCATGCATTCATTCTTTCATTCTTGCAACCATTTGTTCAACAAACATGAAGCATTATTATGGACAAGAACTGTCAAAAATCTGAATAAAAAATTGTAGGGCACACACCTACTGTTGCCATCTGGTACATTACGTGCTGCAATTAACCCAACATTAATAACAGATACAGGAGGACAGCAAAACCAAGGCAGCCTGAGCCTCATCAGGGATTCATTAGCCACGCCCCAGGATTCCATGATCACAGGAAAACAGAACAAGAAAAATGTGCAACAGTCCAAGAGGGTTCATGTGCTGTGTTACGAAGAGGAATACATTCCAAAAATATACTCCAACCAGAAAAAGAAAAAAATGTAGATAATAACAATATTAGAGATAATACCACAGGGGGTGGAGCAATGGCTCCGCTGTTATGGCACTTGCCCAGCATGCGTGAGTACACGGATTCAAACCCCAGCACCCACATACACAACTAGGTGTCGGAGCAATGAAAGCCAAGTGAAAAACTCAATAAAAATCAATTCTCTCTGTCTCTCTCTCACTGTCCTTCTCTCTTAAAAAAAAAAAAGACAGTTGTTTTTACCTGTCTTGTGAATTCATTGCGTGATGTGTTTTTCTGAAACTTTAAATTCCCAATTATGTTTGAGTTAAACTAATATTTGCATTAGTGTTGCAGTTCCTGATTTTATATGATTCAGGGGTGTTTCCAATGGCAGGGGAATGCAGCACAGGATTAAACTGAACAATCAGAATTTGCAAAGCCAGAGACACTCATGCTGAGGATTGAAATGTCATATAAAAAGAGTTTTAATGTTTCAATATCTTGGAGGGTGGGACTTGCAAGAGTTCATTCCATGTAAATTGACTTGCAAATATGGGCACAGGGAATATAGCAGAAAAATATTTGGAAAAAACCCAGGTGTAAAGTTATTATTCACGAAGCATGCCAGATGGTGCTGGTTTTTGAAAACTGAGCGCTTCATACTTGGTTCTGAGTTCCCTGGCAGTCAAAGCCAAGAGATCAATGTCAAAACAAAACTATACTATAGATGGTGTCCTTGAGATGAGAATAATAATAAAATTTAAAAACTGGAGATTTGAGGCAGATATTTCTCTGGATGCCCAAAAGGCCACACTATGACAAAGCAGTGATGCCCTCAGCTAGAGAGTGGGGTGGTCCTGTTGTCAGTCTCAGGATCTTCACTTGCTTATTCATTAACACTCTTCCTATCAAAGCTTAATATTCATAGAATAAATTTCTGGCTTTTCCGTAAAGGAGCAGATTTTGAAATATTCTATCTAAAGCATTCCAGGAAGATGAGAGAGTTTGGGTTTGTTTCTGATTCAGACACAGTGGTGATGTCAACTGTGGTAAGTAAACTTCTTATAATAAGAATGAGGATGGACAGTGTGCCCTTTTTACATCAGCGACCCTGGATCTCATTGCAGGGGACACGGAGTGGAGCGCAAGTGCAATGAAAGAAGAAATGGAAAGGGAGGGGCCGATGAGGGAGCAGAGGGCAGATCTGAGAAATTAGCTCAGTAGCACTTAGGGTCCTAACAATGACACAAGGATGTCTCAAGGGAAGGTGCTAAGCATTCAACAGAGGCAGAGCAGAGTCCCAGGACTCTCTGGGTGTGAAAGCAGGGTAATATTTGGGAGCCTAATACTATATGTATTTTTAAGTCCACTTAATTTTTCAGAGAAGTTTTAGGTTCACAGAAAAACCTGAACAGAAGTACAGAGAGTTTCTGTATACCCCTGCCCCCACACCCATGACTCCCCTACTATCTATCTGCCTGCTGCACCAGATGGGACTTGTGCTACAGTCACTGGGTCTACAGAGATGTCATTACTACCCGAAATCCACATTTTACATTAGGGTTCCCTCCTGGTGTGGCACCTTCCATGGGTTTTGATGACTGTGATGACACCTGTCTCCTTCTTGTTCTGCAGCTAGGTTTAAGCATGAGGTTACCTATGCCCAGGGAGCCAGTATCCAGGATATGAAGTCAGGGACAAGGCTTCCTGTTCCATAGGAGCAATCGGCCAAAGGGTCCCAGGCCGAGGACATGAAGGCGTGGCATACTCATCTCGGGAGTTTGTTCCTTATCAACTCCGAGTTTGACTTTCTTGAGTCCTGGTCAGGAATGCTATAAATTCTAGTGGGAGGTGGCAATAACATGTCTAATGGAAAATAATGGAGTGTGGGATAAATCTAATTAGGAAAAACCAATTATAATCTTATCTCAGAAGACTGAGATGCTCAGGGAAATGAATTGAATTTTAAAGTTAATTGGGCAATAATATATTGCATTGTTTCTTGAAAATCTTTTTAAAATTTATGTGTTCAATTTCAGAGTTACAATAGCTGTAACTTTGAGGGACCATATACCTGTTTCTAATTCCCCATTAAATGGCCCATGACAATACTAAAAGCAGATGAAGTGACAAAGGCAAGGTGGAATTTCCACTGTTTTATTCCTATAGTGACCGAAAACACACATGCTCACATCCTAACACATGCACACGCACACACACACAGTAAATCAAAGGCAAAGTAACTACCTATAATCCCAACATGATAAAAAACAAAAAGGAATGTCCCTTATGGTTACCACACTGTCAATATTTAATACTGTCTTTGAAGTTTTACTCAATTCAGTAAAATGAGAAAAAGATGTAAAATAGAGATGACACAGTAAAATTTAAAAAAACGATATACATAGATACACAGTTATTTGGGAAAGCCTGAGAAAGTTGGTTAGAAAGCTAGTACAATAAAAAGGAGCACAAATAAAATATATAAATCAGCCTAGCCATAGTTAGTTAAAAGGTAGTTTTTAAAAATTCCACTCATTATTGTAAAACAAAAAGGGAGATAAATAAATACAAACCTTAACAAAAGAGGTAAAGAAGCTATGTTGAAAGAAACCGCAAAGCTAAATAGGGTCGCTAAGGGACATATTCACGTCCCGTTGCTGGAAGACCCAATGCTATCAAAATGCTGCTTTTCTTGAATTTAATATAACATCAATCAAAATGCCAATTCTGGGATCATTGAAAAATGATTATTTTCCTTGGGAAATAAATTTAAAGGAGAGATCAAAACATTTTAATGAAATGAGAAACGTAATGGGGTCTTGGGTGCCTGATCTTAAAATGTCTGATAAAAATTAAAATAATTCAAATGAAAAATAAGTAAGTAAATAAAATGCTGTGTTACAGTCAGATCCCCTTGATTTTAGCAGCTCCTGGCTTGAACATATCGTTCAACTTTTTCTAAGACATTTTCTTCACTTAGAAAATGACTCTAATACATCATAAAGTTGTAGTTAGAACTAAAAGAGGTTACATCATCCTTAGTACAATACCTGCCACGCTTTTCCTGTTGCATTTTGGACAAGTGGACCTTTAGAAATATGAGTTCCATAAGAGGGTCATGTTTGAAACCTGGTAAAGCAAACAATTTACAATAAAGTCATATTATTAATTAATACATTCTGTAAAAAGACTCTTTGCTGGGCATAGTGTATTGATGTGACCTAAGGGTATAAAATGTTGAAAGCTACAGGAGAGAATAATACCTGCCAAGAGCTTCAAATGTATTTCCATCACTTACCAAAGTGATTCTGTTTCTAGGAATCTAACACAAGGAAAAATGAGATAGAAATAAATATACTAAGTGCTGTAGAACAACTCAAATATTAAGCAGGGAACCATTAAGTAAAACATAACCTATCCACATAAGTATATTTTAGACTGCAGATATTTATGCAAATAATTATAAGCGATATAGTAAAATACTTAGGAATAAAGAATGTATGCACTGTACAATCCCAACTTTATAAATTAAAGCTGTATAAACATCTATATATGACAGAAAGAAAATATAGTGCATTATTTCTGGATTATTGAGTTTTTTATTCTTTTCTCTAGTTTGCAAATATTCTACAATATGAAATTTCTTGTTTTATAGTAGAAAATGTTATTTAAAGTAACATATCTCAGAACAGAGTGTTAGAAACCAAGAAATTTATAAATGTATAATATCTAAACATTCTTTAAGTAAAATAAAATATGTCTACTTCCTACTTAGTGTGATTTAATTAGCTTAACTGATATTTTTTTTGTATTGATTTGGGCTAATTAGAAGACTTATTGCCTGGAATGCGCAAGGCCCCGAGTTTGGTCCTCAGCCCTGAAAAAAAAAAAAAAAGACAGGATTGTCTTTGAAAATATTAATCATTCAGGGGAAATGGGATTGGGGGAAACACAAAGGGGGGAAATCATGAACTGGCATCAGCCTTGGCTTGCCGGTCATTATGCATGTGATCATGCTTATGTGGCAAGGATTCCCTCCTATCTGTATGACTATGTTGAACAAATAAAAAAAAAAGACAATACTAATCATTCTACAGTATCTACAATAGTAAAGAGTAGACCATTAGACCTAATGTGCTTTTAGGGGAATGACAGAGTAATCCATGGAATGGTATTTATAAATGTCTGTTTTAATTACTATAAACAGTATAACTATTCTTAAAATTTTTATATATTTCTCTCAATAAAGAAATTAAATCAAAAAATAATCGAGGGTCATGCTTATTTGGGTTCTCATTTATGAATTTTTAACAAAAATTATAGCATGCCTCCACATGTATAATAATTTCCTGTATTGTTACGGAAACAAACTTGTAAATTCCAGTTTACTCCTTTCTATATGACATTGCCAAATTATTTTACCCCTGCCAATCTGTTACCTCCGTACAAAATAATGACAGTTCTGAATTGTTTTAAATTTATTCCAGACATGCTTGTGGCTAGAATTGGGAGAATCTAGGCTTTTCCCCAGAGAACTAAATTGAGGGGACAAAAATTTTAAATTAAAAAAAAAAATAAAACACAACGTGCAATTTGAAAATGTTGTTGTATTGAAAAGATGAGAGCAGGGGCTGAAGCAGTGGCTCAGCGGTTATGGCGCTTGCCCAGCATGCGCGAGTACCCGGGTTCAAACCCCAGCATCCGCGTACACAGCTAAGTGTCAGACCAACAAAGGCCATGTGAAAAACTAAATAAAAATTGATTCTCTCTCTCTCTCAAACTGTCCATCTCTCTTAAAAAAAAAGAAAGAAAGAAAAGAAAAGAAAAGATGGGAGTGATTCAATCTAAACTGAGTTTAGGACAGAGACAGCAAAATCGAGTGGTTACAACTGGACTAACAGACCAGAGAGTGTGTTCGGAGCTAGATTTTGCAGACTGGCCTCTGCTGGTCTGTAGTACTACACAGATAGATGCTCAATGGATTCCCCAGCCCATCCCACCTTGCTCTGCTCCTTTCTAAATATCTAGGATAGTTAGAAATTGAATTTTCTGGTAAACTAAATATTCTGACTCACTGATGTTACCATAAATACCAAAGACAGGTTCCCCATTCCCAAATAGCTATAACCTAATAAAAAATGCACTTCATCTGAAACATATTCACAGATTGCAAATCACAAACTATATCCAAATGTCTATAGATTAAAATATTAGCTCAAGGTTTTACAGCACTGTTCATTTAAACATCTTTTGCAAAACTCAGTAAATAAAAGCCTTTTTCAATTAATGAATTTCTGCGTCATTTCTATATAGGAGCTTGTGGCAATAAATTGTTATAATTATAGCTATTGAAAAGAGATAAATTATAATACATTGGGAATCTCCTATATTGGATCAGAAACAAATTGGGTCAGACTTTGCTGAGTCCAGTGACTGTGTGGATGGATATAACAGAGGATTCAAATTTTTAAAGCTGTTCTGTTTAAAGCAGTTGCCTTGAACAGTGAATGAAGATCAAGTACTGTGGCATTTTTATTTGTGGGTACTTTTGTTATGAGTGCACACACACATCAACTTTTTGAAATTAAAAAATCTCCAGGGCTGGAGAAAGAAATAGAACACAGCAAAACATGTTTTGTATGCATGTCCCTTGTCTTCAAACCATTTAAAAAGGTTCAAAAGCAGCGGAAGCAATGACTCGAGAAGAAACAGGAATGCATAACGCAGATCACACATCCACAGTCTGTAGAGAGTCTAATTTGGAGAAGAGAATCAGAATGAAAAGCGCAGTACAGTCTGGCTCCCATCTTTTGACCTTTGAGCTCAGAAGGGACAACCCTGACGGAAGAGGAGCTAGAATATTGACTGCTGGCATGCGCTGTGGATTTGGGGCCAAGGTTGTCTGAGTTCACCACGGAGAGCGGGAAGAGAAGCTTTGGGATTTGGCAGAAAGAGCTGCAGGGTTTGCAGAGGAGTCGGCCTGGACAATGAAAATGTGGGCTCAGTGCAGGAAAGTGGAGGCCAGAAGCAAAGTATCCGAGGGCAGAAAGACAGATGAGAGGCCACGTTGTTCCTCCTTGTTGGTGGGGGGACGCCAATTAACCATTCACCCTGCGGCCCTCCTCATCCCAGAAGCCACTCCCAACCTCTCAGAATTCATCTGCAGGGATGAAAAGAGTAACTTCCAGAAACAAGAGTTGTCTGCCAAAGCTGAGTCTATGTGCAATCACTTTCATTTCAACGTTATGAATCACTTTGAAAAGTGGAGGAAGGTATCATAAAATCAAACGCTTCAAAAACAAACACCCAGTTGCTTTCTTGATGAGCTAGAGCATTCTTGTATTTTAAAGTCAATGCTATATCTTGATAAATTCTACTTAATCTTCCTTAAGGATTATACTTAGTACAACAGAGTTTGAAAGAAACCTTGGTTTTGTCAGCGAGGACACCAAAACCCGTGTTGTAGCCACCCAAAACTCATAAATGTTCCATAGAGCTCCTAAGACTTCACCTCCCAAACTGAGCTCACTGTGGTCCACATGTGTTGATTTTCTTACACATTCCACTTTAAATACTAGTGGAAGAATCCTCCTAGTTATCTAATCCGAGAGTTTAGGAAATGCCTTAAACTCTTTTCCTTACCTCAAATTACCTGCTCCCTTAAACCATGCTTCCAACTACAGCCAGCTTGCCTGGGCACACTTTCTCATGCTCACTTCCTCCCATGGTCCCTTCCTTACATCCTTCTTCTCTTTTCACTTTGTCTTTTTGTTAAGCAAAAGCATAACTATATTTTCTTTTGTTAGAGTGAAAAAGAATAGAATGAAATGTTTGGCGTGAGCTAAAGTATATAGAGACAGAGTAGAAAAACAGGATGCTTATTTAAAAATATAAATTTAGGGGCAGGAGCAGTGGCTCAGCAGTTGGAGCTCTTGCCTGGCATGCATAAAACCTGGGTTCAAACCCAGCACCACATACACACTGTCAGAGAAACAAGGCCAGATGAAAAACTAAAGTTGATTCTCTTTTTCTCCTCCTCTATCAAAAAATATATAGATATACAAATTTAGTAACGCTTACAACTCTTCAATATTTCTGTCATATATACTAAAAGTCAAATCCTTTTTTTCAGCAAGATTTTATTTTCATTATAGTTTAACGTATTGAAGGGGTCTGTTGTTACATTTTCATCCACACACACACGACATGTCCCCCTTTTGCCTCCCGATCAGCACCCCTTCCCTCAACTCCCTCCCCGTCCCCATCCCCCCACCCCTAGTCTGTGAGGTGGCCCCCATTGTCTGAATTTATTGTTCTCTCA
>PVKS010012077.1:0-54820 GCA_004027875.1 Aplodontia rufa | reverse complement strand
GGAGGAGGAGGAGGAGGAGGAGAAACATTACATCATCTCTGCTTACAAATGTTCAAAGTTTTTCAATACTCTTATAATTAAAAAAAGAGGGGCTGAGGGTGTGACTCAGTGGTATACCATTTATTTAGCATGCCTGAGGCCCTGCGTTCAACTCTTAGCATTACAAAAAGCAGAAAAATGAAAAAGTCCAAAATCTTTATCGCAGCCTACAAGAGCCTATACAATCTGGCTGCATCTTGAGTCTCCATTAAAAGCACAGATTTTAGGTCCAGGTTTCTGGGTTCAAATCTTCACTGTGTCACTCAGTAGCTCTGTAACTTTGGGCAGGTTAATTTATCTCTCTGAGGCACAGTTTGGTCATCTGTGAAGAAAGGATTAAGTTAGTATTATTCATTAAGCTAGATCTCCATTTTATAAAATAACTGACTTAGTACTCTGCAAAAATGCCAAGGTCATGAAAACTAAAACTGGAAAAGGGCCACAGACCACAGGTGTAGAAGCTAGTAACTCTGAAGTGTTGAGTTCACTTTATGTCATGTCTAGTTGTGACAAGTGCACTATACCAAAATAAGATGACTTTAGAAGCTGGGTGAGGATTATAGAACTCTTGAAGCATTCCAAAATAAAACATTTATCTGAAAAAGCAAAGCTATCCTTCCTCCTAGCTCATTCCTTCCCAGTTCTGCAAATGCTATCCTTATTCTATTCTCAGAGCTGTGCACTGGTTCCATCAGGAACATGCAGTCTCCAAGTCCTCTGGAGCACCTTATCTAAATATTCCTTTAACCTGATTTCACACCTTTATCTCACAAAAAAATATACTATTTGTGTCTTGTCCTTCTCCTTCACAAGTATATAAATTCTTGAGTAGGGGCCACATCTATTTTGTCCCTAGCTCCTAGTCTGGAGCCAGCACACAGTTGGCACTAAATAAATATTTCTTAAATAAATGGACAGAAGAATGAAAAATGCTTCCCAATAAAATACTACTAGTATAACCAACAATGGGTCAATCTCATTAGTTCCAGACTAATGTCACTTCAGACTCTGTGACTTTACATGCATGATGTCATGGGATATCACAAGTTTCATTAGTGGTAACATTAGCCCCAGTTCTTGGATGGGGAAACTGAGGCAAAAAGAACAGGAAGACCTAAGGTCACAAAATCAGAGACCCAGACAGAATGTAATCCAGACCCGGGAATGGCTAAGATTTCCACCATCTGGCATTCCCTTTGCCCAGGGCCGTGTCCAGATGTACAGATTTCCCTGACTAAAATGTCCAGGTAGTCCTAAAGAATTGTCCCGAGGGCACAGGCAGGAAGAGAGATGTAAAGAGCCGGGATCCAGAGCCTTTGAAGAGCGGGCTTCCCAGGTTAATTTATCTGGGATGCGAAACATTCATCCCAGGAACCAGATCCCGGGGTCCCAGGCACTGCTCTGGCCGCCCCAGCCCTGCGCACTTGGCCGCAGCCCCGCCCTCTTTTACCGGGCCCCTCCCTCTCCTTCCCAAGCCCTGGAAAGATCTACCAGAAGTTGCTAGAAGAGACTCGGGTGAAGATGGAGCAGCTTAAGGATGAAGCAGCTGGATCCGAGGGGTGAGAGACAAAGACCTCTCAAGAAAGGGACAGAGACCCAGAGAAAGGAGGGGTCAGAGAAAATTAGAGGGGTTGGGGTCTGGGGCAGAACAGAGCCAGTGGGAGTATCAGTTGGGGGCGGGTAGGTTAGGGCACCATGCGTAGAAACAGAATCTTAGAGCTCTTGGTGACAGTGTTGAGCTCGGATACTTGAAAGAGGAGTGGGCTAGAAATACATACGCCTCCGAAAAATTTCCAAGAAGGGACCAGGACAGTTGAAGATGCTGGGAACAGCAGTAGGGCTGAAAAAATAATTGTCACATTTGTTGAGCCCTCAACAGACTCAGCTCTTCAATACTCTCCTTTAGTACCACCCAAAGCCATCTTTTTCTTTTCTTTTTTTCTTTCTGTACTGGGATCAAACTCAGGGACTCGGGCATGCTAGGCAAGTGCTCTGCTCCTGAGCTATATCCTAGCCCCCCAGAGTTGCCTTTTGAGGTGAAGCAGTAAGGTTCGGAATGGGAATGATTTGCTCCAAGACATACCATAGGGGAGACAGCCCTGAGCGCGCTGATTTAATGGCAGAGTCGTGAGTCTGTGTGTAAAGAAACAGCAGGAACGGAGAGAGGAATTGGAGGGGGATGAGAAAGTCAGAGGTGGACACCTGGCAGAGGTGCAGAGGCTGCCACCCAGCCGGGGGAAGGAGTACAGAGACAGGGAGACCCACTGACCTGTCTTCTTTTCACCTAGGAACAGCCTGCCCCTCTCATCACCTGGGGCTGAGGTGTGGCCCTCTCTGCCCATCCCAGCCCTGCCACCTGAGCTCCTGGGTAGTCCAGACCCAGCCCACCTGGGGCTCCCTGAGCACCTGGCCTCCGTTACGGTCCCCATCCGCTTGGATGCCCTCTCCTACCTCCTGCACAGTGCCCTCCTTGGGGCCTACAGTCTCCAGCAGTCCTTCCTCTCGTGCCCCTGCTCTCCCCAGGCAGGCAATAGCCAGCGGGGCATAGCCAGGAGGCCACCCAGGGGACGTGGAGGGTGGGAAGCTCCACGAAGGCCTGCCTGGGGCCAGGGCCAGCCAAGATGGGGCCCTGGGAGAGCTGAGCAGCCAGAGAGAGGCAAGGCAGGGGGCCCACGGGCTGGCCCCAAGACCCCGCCAGTGACACCTCCATCATCACCCACCCTGCTGGCCCAGGGTGGGCAGAAGGAGCCAACTCCGGATGTGACACCTGCTGCTGAGGACTGGGAGGCAGAGTATTAGGTCCAGCACTCTGTCACCAGTGTTTTCCTGGAACCCATAGCAATCTTAGCCCTTAGCATCCTGCTGAAACCCTCCCCACCCCCAAACGGTGGCCTCAGGAGTAGTTCCTGTGAGCCATCTGGTGAATCCGGGACCTGACTTAGGATCCCAAGTCAAGGAAAGCCCTGAACCTGAACGAACCTCACAGGCATGCCTGGATCCATGCTGACCCCTGCATGGCCTCAATCCTGTCCCCTGCACCTTCCCCAACTGCCACTACAATCCTGAGTTCCCTCTCCACACCCAGGGCTCCTGCAGTGCCATTCCCAGCCCCATTCTGGACCCCACAGCCCTCCCACCTGCCTCTCCACCCACCCATGCCAGTTCCCAAGCCCAGCCCTTCCCGCCCCTCTCCCACCCATTCTCTGCCTTCCGCCCTGACTGCCTTTGCCTTGGTTTCCAGCCTCATCTCCTGTGTACCTCAGCCCCACCCCTGCTATGTGTAATCCCATCTACAGACATCTGTACCCCTCAACAGTGTCCCTGCTGCTCAGGGTTGAACAATAAATGGAAGGCGGTACCCATCCCCGTGTGTGTGGTGTGTGCTTCTGCAGCCCAGGCTAGCCCAGTGGGTGCCAGGAGCAAGGCCTGTACAAAGGGGGAGGGTCTGGGGAGGGTCAGAGAGAGAGCTCAGTGGGGCCAGGGGCTGGAGTGGGAGCCACTGCTACCCCTGCTTCAGCGAATTCCATCTGGGGCCTCTGCCACCTCTGCAGTTCTGCCTGCTAGAAACTGCTGGAACATGGGACCATTGTGTGGGGAGGCTTAAGGGATTTTGGGGACCCACGGGGCAGAGAGACCAGCGACCTGGCTCGGCTCAGTCTGCACAGAGGGGCTGTGGCAGAAGAAGGGCTCAGAGCAGGCTCTGCCACTCAGGTAGGCATCAGGCATGGGACCTGCAGCCCCCTCCCCTGGAACCCAGGTGTCTAGGCTCCCAGTCCCCTCCTCTCCCAGGGGCCTTGTCTCCCAACCCCCTCCTCCCCTGGAACCCAGGGATCCAGACCCCCAGCCTGCTTCTTTCCAGAACCTGGAGTCCAGACTCCAGTTTCTTTCCCCCAAGGACCCAGGGGTCCCAGACTCCAGCCCCTCCTCCCCACGTGCCTTCCTCCACCAGCAGACAGGAGTTCAGCTCCCAGCCCCATCTCTCCCCTTCACTCCAGATCACCATGTACAGCTTCATGGGTGGCGGCCTCTTCTGTGCCTGGGTGGGGACCATCCTCCTGGTGGTGGCCACGGCAACCGACCACTGGATGCAGTACCGGCTGTCGGGGTCCTTCGCCCACCAGGGCCTGTGGCGGTACTGCCTGGGCAGCAAGTGCTACCTTCAGACAGAGAGCATCGGTGAGCTCTGGGTCAAGCCCCCCAAGGAGTGTTTCAGAGGGAAAGGCACCAGCCCAAGGCCACCTAGCATGGAAGGGGCAGAACCAGGATTTCATGACTGTCTTCTAGCTGCAGCAACAGGATGTGCCAGTTCGGAGGTTAGGCTGGGGAGGTGGCATTTCCTGACACAAAAAGGTGTCAGGCACAGCAGCTGGAACTGGGGTTGCCAGAACAGCATTTTATAAATATCTGCTGTGAGTCAGGTACAGTAGTGGTACTGGACTGGAATCCTTGCAACTTGGGAGGCTGAGGCAGGACGATCTCAAGTTCAAGGACAGCCTGGGAAACTTAGCGAGGCCCTAAGCAACTTAGAGAGACACTGTCTCAAAATGAAAAATAAAAGGGGCTGGGGATGTGGCTCAGTGGTTAAGCGCCCCAGGTTCAATCATTGGTACTACTATTACTAATAATAATAATAAGTAAATATCTGCTATGATCAATAACTATGTTAGGGCCGAGGGGACACAGAAGCGGTACATCTGCTGAATATGAATATTGGATGATGTACTTTTTAATATTTACTGCGTGCCAGGCCAGAGAGATGTACATAGAGATATATAGTCTATCCTATATCAATAAATTATATAGTGTATATTATGCATAACAAATACTAATACTATACTGCATTTGATGTTTAGATAGAGATATATTTATATTACATAATATAAATTAATAGTATGGAATGTATAATATCTATTGTACAACAGTGAGCATATTATTTAATAATTCATTGTGCGTTACGACTAATGGGAGTTAACAGCCTGCATTTACTGAGTGCTTACCGAGTCCTGTGTGCTATTCTGAGCACTTCCCTGGCTTAACCACCTGTTGTCTCCCAGCAACCCCAGGAGTGTGGTTCACTTGTGTTTGAGAACAGAGAGGTTTGACCTCAAATGGTCAAGCATCCTCCCGAGGGCTTGCGAGGAGGCCCTCTCCCTGAACCCTCATGTCCAGGGAACGTCAGTGTCCCCCTCTCACTGAGTCAGCCCTGAGAGGGGGGCATGGTACCCATTTGCTGGGGGGTATACTGAGGCAGGGAGCGGTGGAAGGGTTTGTCACACCTGCTTTTCATCTGTGGCTGATCCTTCCGTGACTTCTTTCCTTCCTCTTGCTTCAAGCTGGGACCTCCCCTGCTCTGAGTCACCTCCTCATCTCATCTTTGCCAGGGGTGGGGGAGAGAGCCGGGCTCCGTGGGGGTGGTCATTTCATCTGACATCCTTAGGACCACGAAACAAGGGGCAATCCTTGCTTCCATGGATGCTTGGGTATTTGTCAAAACAGCTGACTTGCTCATCAGCTGTAATCGGCTCCCAAAGCCCTTGACTTGCTTGCTAGGTGTCTAGTCCAGGTGCCAAACAGAAGACGAAGAACGGGAGACAGAGTACTAGCACCTGATAGGAAGGCCCTTGTCCTCACAGAGCTGAAAATTTGTTGAGACCAAACCTGTGCTGAGCTTGTTCACAGCAAGAATCAACCCCCATTCCCTGTCCTCAGGGAGAAATCGGGTTGGAGAGTCACAACCCTACGCAGCGGGTGAGCATGGTGCCCAGGAGAAGGATGCTTCCCAGAGGAGTTCTTGAGAGAGGGGCTTTGGAGGATGAGTAGGAGATTGCCAGATGAAAAGGAAGGCCTTTGCAGAGAAGTGAAGGGGAGCTGAGTTTGTAGCGTGGAGAGGGGCAAGACATCTGGTCCCAGAGGTAGCAGCACCCCCACTGAGAGCAAGTCAGGCATGGAGTGACCACCGGGTGTTCCCACAGCGTACTGGAATGCCACCCGGGCCTTCATGATCCTGTCTGCTCTGTGCGCCACCTCCGGCATCATCATGGGCATCCTGGCCTTCGCTCAGCAGGCCACCTTCATGCGCCTGTCCCGGCCCTTCTCTGCTGGCATCATGTTTTTTGCCTCTAGTGAGTGAGCCCACCCTACCCCTCGCAGGCTAGAGCCTGCTTTTGTCAGCTTCAGTACAGTGTTGCTTGACAGAATCCCCTGGTCATGGACTGAGCCTGACTTCCTGTCCCCACTGTGCCTAGAGGTGGGGTTGATATCCAGGGGCTCAAAGCTGCAATCCTCTAGTCACACATTGGTCTTCCTGGCAGCCAGCCCCTTCCTGAGTCATCTGGTGACCCTGAACTCAGATGTGGCCCAAAGGGCTCATGAATGACAAAGACACTCCAGTTACTCAGGGAGTCCCAAGGGTTCAGCCTCTCTCCTGTGCTGTGCACCCAACCCCTCCCCAGTACCTTCTGTCTCACTCCCCCATCCCGCCTACCCAGTCTGACCTCCTCCCTGCCCCCAGATCCAGCCCACTCCAGGCCACTCACACCCCCTCTCTCCCCAGCCCTCTTCCTGCTGTTGGCCTTGGCCATTTACACAGGAGTCACGGTCAGCTTCCTAGGCCGCCGCTTCGGGGACTGGCGCTTCTCCTGGTCCTACATTCTGGGCTGGGTGGCCCTGCTCATGACCTTCTTCGCAGGTGCTGGAGCGGCAGGGTGGGAGGGTCTCTGTCTGTCTGGGGCAGGGTGGGCACTCCGGGGGCGAGATGATGGGTGTCATCCACAGCACTGAGAAGGCCTCTAGTCTCCAGGCCTTAGGAGTCTGGGGACTGTGGCCACCAGGGACAGGGGAAGGGGTGTGAGGGGCTTGGGTGGGAACGAGGGTTGACTGGGACCCTTTCCCACAGGGATCTTCTACATGTGTGCCTACCGGATGCATGAGTGCCGGCACCCGTCCGCTCCCTGCTGAGCCCCACGTAAGCCCAGACTAATGAGGTCGCTGGAGAGACGGGATCTTCAGGCCTGGAATCCTGGTTCCTGGGGGGATGAGGGGGCTCTGTCCCAGAGTCTGTTTGGGGGCCCCTGACTCCTGTGTCCTGAGGGAGAAAGAAGAAGAACAGGGTTGGCAGGAGGGAGACTCAAGCCCAACCTGCCAGGTGGTTGTTAGAGGACAGAATATCCTTTAGAGTGACATTTTGGGGTCTAATAAAACTGATGTGAAACAACCACAGTGTGAATCCTTGAGGGTAGAGAGAAATGGTGAGTGTGGATGGTGAGAGGTGGGGGCCAGCCCTCTCTGTTTCTGTAAGGCTGGGGACAGGATAAATCACAAGGTCCCACCCCAGAGCTGGCCAAGTTCAACTTCTAGCAATGGATGTCGGACAACGGGATAAATGAAAAGACCAGAGAGAAAACTAGGAAACCCATACTGGGAGGCACACATGCCCCTTCACACTGATCGTGACCTTGACCTTATGTTCATTCACTCGTTTGTTAGCTGGGTCAACTGCCAGGAGATTTACTGATGCCCATTGTAAGATAATAAGACTAGTTAGCAAGGTGCATTCTAATAATAAGAATATTTATTACAGGGGCTGGAGCGGTGGCTCAGCGGTTTCGGCGCTTGCCTGGTAAGCACGAGGACCCGGGTTCAAACCCCAGCACCACGTACACAACTGAGTGTTGGAGCAACTGAGGCCATGTGAAAAACTAAATAAAGTTGTTTCTCTCTTTCTCTGCCTCTCTTACTGTCCCTCTCTCTTTAAAAAAAAAAAAAAGAATATTTATTACAGCCTATGCTAATAAATGTTACATGAATAGAAGCTTATTCCCTAAAATATTACTCACTGGGGCCTCCTTGAGTAACAGTGCCCTATTTACTGAGGCTTTCTCTGATAATAACGGCAGTCGAGGTCTTTGGTGATAATTTATTGGGGCCTGTGCAAGTAGAAATATTTACTGAGGCTTATTCAGTACTCATATTTATGGAGGCTTACTCTGGTAATGATGATGATGAAATGATAACTCCAGAATCCGTCTGCAGGTACTTACTCAACATTTCCACTTGAAATGAAGAGATCACAAATGTCACAGGTCTAAAAATGAGTTCCTGATTTCTCTCTCTCTTTCTGACACCCCCAAGTGCTACTCTTATGGTCTCCCCATCTTTATGTTCTCTACAAACTCCATTTTTCTTCAGCTGCTCAAGACAAAAGCATTGATAATTCTCAGTCTTTTTTTTTTTTATTGTTTTTTTGGTACTGAGAAGTAAACCCAGAGGCGCTTAACCACTGAGCCACATCCTCAGCCCTTTTTATTTTTTATTTTGAAACCGGGACTAAGTTTCTTAGGGTCTTGTTAAGTTACTGAGGCTGGTGTTTTGAACTTGTGATCCTCCTGCCTCAGCCTCCCATGCCTCCGGGATGACAGGCATGCACCACGACACCTGGCAAGATTCAAAATCTTTTCTCATTATAATTACCATACTACATATTGTTAATAAAGTAGGTCTTGACAGAAATGAAGACATCCTCCATGATAACTTTACAAACAGCATTCTCTTGTTTAGTACAAGGTGTTCCATCACTAAGCTGCATCCCTGGCCCTCTTTAATTATTTTATTTTGAGACAGGATATCACTAAGTTGCTGAGGCTGGCCTTGAATTTGCGATCCTCCTGCCTCAGCCTCCCAAGTTGCTGGGATTACAGGCATGGGCAGCCCTGTCAGCAATCACTTCTTCAGGTGAAAGTATGATATAATGTAGGTTCATGGACAATCATGGTGCTATATGCCTTGAGAAATGTTATATTCCCAAATTTGGGCCCCTAAATTAATAAGATCTCATTCCTGTCTTAAAGTTCTTAAAGTCTGAAAAAAATGTGGAAAGTAGTGGAAGCAGAGACCCTTTGGATCATGCCAAATCAACGCGGGGCTGGGAAATAATAATTGGGGTGGAGGTGTGAAGTGTGGGCAGGGGGTCTTAGGTGGGGGTGGAGCCTTGGGACTGTGGGGTGACTCTGAGACAGAATCAGTGCCAACAGAGTAAAGAGCAGCTCTCTGCGTGGTTGGGGTGGCCTCAGGGTTGAGCAGACCCTTTGCAGAAGGCCCCTGTGGTGATGATGTTGGGGTGTTCTGTGGCAGTTGGAGGCTGCTGAGGAGTTCCTGAGCCTGGGAGAGGTGGGAAGGGGCTGCAGAAAGCTGGAAGAGACCTGGACTGATCCAGAAAGACCGGCAGCCCTTGGACAAGCCTAGTAGAAACCTACGGAGAGTACCATTCAGACTGCATGGAAGAGCAAGGAACAGGAGCGCTCAGCATGAGGCTGGCTTCCCCCTGGCCTCCCTGAGAAAGCAGGTGGAGTTGCGGGGAGGTGGCTCCGTTCAAGGTCATGCTCAGCTCTCTTGCCTTTGCACTCTTCCTGATGACCTCCATCCACCCCCACTGGCTCCAGGTGTGTGCGCCAAGGCCTGCGTCCAGCCTGCCATGCACACTTGTGTGGAGACTTGCTGGGGCCAGGTGCAGCTCACCTGGGCAAGAACGTACGGGCCTGGGTGTGGGAGGCACTGACTTGGGAAAATGAGAAGCAGGGTAAGAGACTTGGACCTGGGGGGTAAGAAGATGAAGATGGGTGGGGTAGGTAGGAACTGCAGGGGTTGGGGGAGAAGTGAAGAGGACAGTGGTGGCAGGGTTGGGGCTGAGAATGAGGGGAGGGTTAAGTTTAGGGCTGAGGACGGTGTGGGCTGGAGTCAAGGATGACAGGTGGGGTGGGGCTGGGTTTGGGGAAGGAGTTTGGAACTGGAGTTGGGATGGGGTCAGTGTCACAGATGGCCTCTGAGCTCACCACGCACCCAAGGCCCAGGCTTCCTGAAGCCCATCTAGGCGCTGCTTGCCAAAGCCCTGACAAGAATGTTTGGGTGCTGGTGGCCCTGCTGCTCATGGTGACCCCCATCCATCTGGGGGCCTGTTCTCCTCACCGCTTGCCTCACTGGTGGGGATCTGGGCACGGGATGGGGGCCTGCAAATTCAGTCTTCAGGGAGAGAAACTGGCCTCCGGGGACATTTCTCCTTCTCTCCATTCTCCACTGGTCTGGGACAGCTGGCGGAGTTCATCGCCATGACCAATGGCCTCTTCCAGGTCCTTTACCTCTTCATAGGAGGAAAGTCTTCTGGGCCTTCTCCCTGGGCCGTGGTACATTCTCCTCCAGGTGAGGTTTGCCCAGGGCCTGATGCTGGAGAGCAGAGTGCATAGAGGGCTGGAGGACCCTGCCCTGACTTGCTTCTCTCCACTGCCCAGGACCCTGAGCCTGCCCGTGAGGCCCCCATGCCAGAGGCCCCACCCCTGCAGATACCTCTGGTTTATCAGATGAGGATGTGGGCAAGTCTTCCTCTCCACAACCTTTCAGAATCACAACCCTCCACCCCATTTGCCTGCCCTGGGTATAGATTTCAATCCTGAACCTGGAGTCCGAGTCCCCACCCATTCTTTCCTCCCTCAGGGTTTGCATTATGGCCCCCAGTCCCCTCCTTTGGTGGAGACCCTGGAGTTGGGGCCCTTCTTGCCCAGAAAAGGTTGCAAAACCACAGGAAAGAATGACAAGTCCCCAACTGTCCCCTCCAGCCACAACTCCCCTCCCATTTAACTCACACCAGAGCCTCATTGGCTCACCTCCCACCTCCTCTAGGCCCCGAAGGCTCTCTCTTTCTCACCCCTTCCAGGAAGCTAGCTCTGGTGTTAAGAGTTCCAAGGGTGGGAGGTAGATGACCTGAGCCACCAGCTAAACCACTGATGCTTTGACACCCCCAGGGCCCCCCTCCACACACAGCAGGAGGGAAACCAGCCTTGCAGAGGAGGTGGGCCTTGGGTGTGTGTGCAACCCAGGAAGAGTCAGCTGATGGGAGCTGTGCAGAGCCAGCCCGGCCTCCTCGAGGTTGCACAAGGCTCTAGCCGCTCCTGTTGCTCGTTGGCTTCTTCTGGAGCTCAGAGGACCCAGGAGTTGGGGCACACAGCCTTTTCACCCCTGGAACCAGAAGCCTAGCGCTTGCCCCATGGAGCCCTGCCGCTCCCTGGCCTTGCTTGCTGGCTCCCTGGGCCTGACATCCTCCCTGGTTGCTCTGAGCACCGATTTTTGGTTCGTGGCCATGGGGCCATCCTCCTCTGCTCACTCAGGCCTCTGGCCCACAGGGCGTCAGGACCCGGTAGCAGGTAAGGGGGAGAGGGCTCTCTTGCAGGAGGATGGGCAGTGGAGGGTGGACACTCAGAAGTCTCCTCTCCAATCAGGTTACATCCATGTGACACAGAGCTTCTGCATCCTGGCTGCTCTGTGGGGCCTGGTGTCCGTGGGCTTCCTGGTCCTGTCCTGCATCCCTTCATTGTCTGCCCCAGGCCGTGGACCGCTGGTCTCAACCGTCACAGGCTTTGCTGCAGGTACTTTTGGATGGACTTGGGCACTAGGTCTGGTGAGTTCTGCCAGAGGGCTAAACATTCTCTTTCTCTCTCTGGTCCTTGTCCCCAGCTCTCTCCATGATGGTGGCCATGGCGGTATACACAAGTGAGCGGTGGGAGCAGCCTCAGCATCCTCAGATCCAGACCTTCTTCTCCTGGTCCTTCTACCTGGGCTGGATCTCAGCTGTCCTCTGGCTTTGTGCAGGTAACCTCCCAGCCTGCCTCCCTGGGGAGCTGACAAGGGCCCAGCTAGGGACAGTGAAGGTGCAGGACAGGAGGAAGTATCTAACTCTCTCTGGCCATCCCAGGTGCCCTGAGTCTGAGTGCTCACTGTGGTGCCCGGCAGCCAGGCTATGAAAGCTTGTGAGTGGAAGGCCAGAATACCAGGACGAGGCTCGGGCACTGCTCTCAGAAGGTGTCATCAGAAGCCACAGGAACGAATGCCTGATTCTGCCATCATCCCTCCCTCCCAACCCTTCCCCCTTCATTTATGTCTTCACTCATTCAATAAAAATTTACTGAGGGGCTGGAGCAGTGGCTCAGTGGTTGGAGCCCTAGCCTGGCATGTGCAGGGACCCGGGTTCAAACCCCAGCACCACATACATATACAAGTAAGTGTTGGAGAAACGAAGGCCAGATGGAAAAAGTAAATAAAGTTGATATTGATTCTTTCTCACTCTCTCCCTCTCTCTTAAAAAAAACAGATTTTTTTCCAAGATCTGATTATTCCAAGATTAATTCAGTCCAGACAGAAGCCAACCATACATTGTCTCCATGGTGGGTGACAGTGGGTCCCCAGGGAGGATGAGAGCTGGCCACACCTTCCTGCTTCTGTGCTGTGTGGACACAGGATCAATATGTCCAATGTTGTCTCTTCCTTTCTTTCTCTAGTACTTTTCTTTTCTTTTTTTCTTGGTACTGGGGATTGAACCCAGGGGTACTCCACCACTGAGCTCAGCCCCTTCTGTTTCTTTGGTATTTTTTAAGAGAGTGAGTTAATTTTATTTTTTCACCTGGTTTTTGCTTTTTTCTGCACTTAGCTGTGTATGTGGTGCTGGGGCTCGTACCCAAGTCCTTACACATGCCAGGTACGTGCTCTGAGCCACCTCTCCAGCCCACCTGTTTCTTTTGCATCACTAAGTTGCCCAGTGCTGGGATTAGAGGTGTGCACCTCCGCACTTGGCTCTAGTGCATTTCTTTTTCCCTGTTTCTCTTTTCTTCACCGTGCCCTTTCTTCTTTAGCTAGCTTGCTTTCCTTCTCTCTCCTCTGCTGGGCCATGCTGGGCACACTGATATGAGTCACACTCAGGCCCTGCCCAAGAAAGGCTCAGAGTGGCCGGAGGGGAGGCAGCTAAAGACCAGCAGCCAGAGGATAGGGAGGGCAGGGAACAACGACCAGCCCTAGCTAGGCTGGGTGAAGCAGTGCACACTGCTGATCCCAACTACTCTGGAGGCAGAGGCAGGAGGATGGCAGGTTCAAGGCTAACCTGGGAAACTTAGACCATCTCAAAATAAAAGTTAGAAAGGAGCTGGGGATGTAGCTCAGTGGCAGAGTGTTTGCTGGCATGCGCAAGGCTCTGGGGGGTGGGTGATGAAGGAGGAGACCAACCCTGTGGTACAAGCACAGAGATGGACTTTCAGGGGACAAGGCATTGAGGAACTTCTTGAGGACCAAGGCAAAGTACTTTCTAGGTAGAGGGGCCTAAGGATGGAGGCGATAGAAAGCCCAGACATTTTCAGGGGATGGACAATGATGTTCTGTGCCCCTAACATGGAATGTAGGGGTGGTGGGAAATGGCCGAGAAGCAGATGGGACCTCTAATGCCACACGGGCTTTCTCCTGAGGGTGATGGGGAGTTAGGAGAAAATTATGATCAAGGGAAGGACAGTGTCCTTAAGTGCCTGAAAGACATGTCTGGGGACATAGAAGTGAGGCCAAGTTACAGAGGATAGAGGCAGCACAGCAGATGAGAGAGGATGGGGCATGACCTTGAAGATTCAGGGGGCAAGGGCAGTGCCCAGGGCTCTGGCCTGATGAATCAGGGGGATGGTGGGTCCATCCCAAGTTTGGCGGAAGCCCCTGAGCTCAGCTGGAATATGGTTGAGTGTGGGCTCCTGGGAGAGAACCAGGAGCAGGTGAGGACTGGCATCTGGGTCTCGGAAGACGTTGGAGATGGAGTTTTGGTTGTTCTCAGAACATCAGGTGTCAGCTGGGGGAGTGAGGAGGCCCACCTGGAAAGAGATGGAGCCTCAGGGGACATCAGCATTTATAAGGGCAGGGGAGGAGATGCCAGAGTCCTAAACCTGATGAGGCCTGAGAGGGCACAGCTGGAGAGCTGCTGTGAACTCAAGTTGACGGGCTGCTTCGAATGCCAAGGGAAGAGAAATTTCTAGGACTTGATCTCCCATTTCACGGTTTTCCAGCTCCCCGATCCCCAGACCTGCAGTCTGACTGAGCTATTCTTCTGTTTAGAGAGCTGCTGGTGTGGTGGGGGGAGCGTGTGTAGGTATGGGGTTATCCCTTTAACTGGCTGCTGTGGGAGGGGGTTCTGGAACTCTGGCTGCCTCACAGAGGCCAGGTCTTCCTTCTCCCTCCCCTCTGGCTCTGAGTCTAAGAAGCCCCTGGGAGGTGAGTATGGGTCCCTTAAGTGGGAAGGAAACTGGGCTTGCTGAAGGGGCATTCCACCAGGGGAGGGAGGTCCCTGGGAAGAGAGGTTCTGCAGCAGAGCTGTAAGGTCTAGGGTGCAGGTCTCAGGGGCCTGAGGTCTTAGTCCCTACTAGGAAGTTTAAGGTATGGAGGACTGAGGATCTGGGGGAGGGGGCTGTGGGTCCCCAGCAGAGTTACCATGGGGGAACCTGAAAGAGAGGGTCTTCAGGTTCCCGGAAGTAGGGGCCCCAGGCAGGGGTGCTGGGGTAGGGAGGTATCCGAAGTGGGGGCCCCTAGGGTGTGCCCAATCCTGCCTGTGCGGTCCTTGGCAGCAGCCTCCGTGGATGGGGGTGAAGCGGAGCCTTCAGAGCGGGGGCACTTTGCTCAGCATCTTGGCCAACGTCCTCACGGTGGTGTCCACTGCCACCAACTACTGGACCCGCTACCACGGGGGCCACAGTGGCCTGTGGCAGGAATGTACCAAAAACATCTGCTCCAACATCCGCTGCCAGAGTGAGGCCCGCCCTCCCAGATGTCAGACCACACCTTTGAGTCCCCCAGACAGACAAACTCTCAGACACAACAGCTGGGCCCAAGTCTAGGTGCCCCTGTCCCCGCCCCTTTCACGCCAGGCTCAGATCCAGCTGCCTTCCATGACTCGGGTCACTGTGGACCCTCACTTGTGGACCTGACTCCTGACCACGACGTTAACCGCCCATCCCGACGTGACCTCCAGGTCCCCAACCAAACGCCTGCCTCTGGGTCGGGAAAGCTGGACTCTCGGCGGGTGGACGTGGTGACCAGGAGAGCTCAGGGTTGCGACCAAAGCTGTCGCGGCAGGGGCTTCTTCTGCTCGGACTGATGCGGCCCACTCTCCCCAGCCACGCTGGCCGTGACTGCAGCGTGCATGGTGCTGACCGCTGTTTTCGGCGTCGTGGCCATGGTGATGGGAACGCGGATTACGTGCCACAAGGATGAGTCGCTGCGGGGCCAGACTACGATCGCCTTTCTGTTCCTTAGCGGTGAGCAGCCACCAGCGGAGGGCGGGCCTAGTGACAGAAGGCTAGAGCTGGGCGGGACCCGAGGAGAGGGGCGGAGCTCGAGAGATAGTACTTGTAGGGGGAGGAGCCAAAGGGGCAGAACTAGAGGCGGGGCTGCGAGTGAATGGCGTGGTCTCCCGCTGGGGGCGGTTCCTAGGGGTGTGGCCTAGGTGGAACCTGGATGTAGACCCGCCTGGCCCCGCTTACCTGGCGGGCGGGCGTGGCCCAGGGCTGCTGCTGCTGATCGCCTTGACATGCTACACGGTGAAGAATGCGTGGAAGGACGACGTCTTCTTCTCCTGGTCCTATTTTTCGGGGTGGCTGGCTTTACCCTTCTATGTTCTCGCGGGTAACCTGGACAGTGGGAAGAGGGTGGAAGAGACTCCCCAGCCACTCTCCTGGGAAACCCCATAGTAACTTCCCAGGGACTTCCCAATGCACTCCACCCCATATTCCCACAGACTCAGTAGAGACGCCCTTAGAGCCCCAAATCCCAGTCCCCGGGGCCCACCTGGTCGTCTGCCCCAGGGCCCACCTTCGTCCACCCGCCCCCTGCTCCCCTCCCTCCCGCCAGGCTTCTGCTTTCTGCTGGCGGACATGATCTTGCAGAGTACCGACGCCATCAGCGGATTTCCCGTGTGCCTGTGACCGCGTCTGCCTGGGACTGAATAAAGGAACCGCTTTTAGCGTCGAGCTGCACGTGCATTTCTGGGGGACATAAGACCGTGAACATAAAGAAGACGGGAGATTAGGACACGGGGTCGCTGTCTTGGGGTTATAGAGGCTCAGGGAGGACATAAGGACCCGACCTAAAGGGACTGTGGAAGGGGAGGAGGGGACACGAATATGGATCACAAATTTGGAGTGGACACGGAGTGGAGCCGTGAGGGGACGTGGGTGCACACAGAGGGTGTAGAGACAACACGGGGAAAGTGCAGACCGGGAGGACGCGGATATGGAGGGAATGGGAAAAGCGGGAATGGAGAGAATGCAGAAGCACACTCGAGGACTCAGAGGCGTTGGTACAAGAGCACGGGGTGGGAACATGGACCCAGCGATTTGGAGGGGGTATATTCGGGGACCCCGGGAAGAATTTAGAGGCGCTGAGAGGCCCTCCAGCTCAGCGCACGCCTCTCAACACAGCGCAACCTTTCCCCTAGTTCCCCGTCACGCCCCCTTCACCAAGGCCTTTTCCCAGCCGCCCCGGGTCCCGCCTCTCTCCTTGGGATCAGCTTCCCATTGGTCCCCTCTGCGTGTGGCAACCCCCCTCCCCTCTGATCTTCTGATTGGTTCTCTGTCGGGGCGGGGAAACGGAACCGCGGCGAATGACTGGCTGGCGGCGAGGCGCGCAGGCGCAGAGGGAGACGTGGCGGGGGAGGCGGTGCGTTGGACCGAGAGCCTTGCTGTGCGGGCTGACCCAGGGGGTGGCTGCAGCGGGAAGATGGCGGAGCTGCGGGCGCTGGTGGCTGTCAAGAGAGTCATCGACTTCGCCGTGAAGGTGACCGGGCCCCCTTCTCCCACCTTCCAGAGACCCGCGACCGTGTGCTTTCGGGATCACGGGATCTTTTCATATCCTCTGATCCCTGCGGCTCTTCCCCCAACGTCAAAGTCACACCTGGGGGCAAAGATCAAGGGCTTTTAGGTTCTCACATCCATCCCTTTGGATTCAGGACCCCGTTTACTTTTCCTGGCTATGTATGCACTTTCCCGATAATTGTGTGCCGAGAGGGATACTTTCTTACTTACTGTAGAAGACATAGTCCCTATTTAACACACGGAGAAACTGAGACACGAAGAGGTCACTCAACTAGGTGGTGCAGAGCCGAGAATCCTGTCTAGAACTTCTGATTTTGCCCTCGAATTCGTGCTGTGCACACGAGCCAGGCTTTCACCTTCTCGGCAGCATTGCCTGCTTGGTTGACTCTTACAGTACTCCAAATGTACTATGACCAGGTCAGTGTGTCATGGGACAAGAAACTGGCTTTCACCCTCATAGCCATAGGATGAGCAAGGAAGCTGTGGACAGGAAGGAGATTGTTTGCTAGAGAGTTAAGTTCTCCATGAGGGGTTTTGGGTGGGCAGCAACCCTAAGGGCCTGTCTTGCCCCCAGAGGGAAACTGATATGGGCAGAGATGAATCAGACATGGTCCCTCAAGCCTGTTTCTCTGGATGCTTGGCCTAAACTGGACTAACAATGATGACTGTCAGTTCATGTCTGTTCCCTGTACCCCAGAGGCCTTAGGGTGGGTGCCATTGATACTGCCCCCATCTGCTTGGGCTGATATGGGGAGGAAGATATGTGTTCAGAACAGCTGACATTGAGTGGGTACTTACCATGTGCCGGGAAGCGTTCTAAGTCCTTCGCAGAGATGAGAGATGAACCCATTCAGTCTAACCCATATCTGTATCCTCTGTTATTAATCCCACTGGACAGGTGAGGAAACTGAGTCCCACTGAAGTTCTGTTACTTGCCAGTTTACCTAGCTAGTAAGTGGCAGTGTTAGGATGGAAACCCAGGCAAGTCCTGCTCCAGCCTCTGCTGTGCCTGTCTCCCCACTCAGCAGCCACTTGGCCTGATGATACCTCTGACAGCATGTGACAGGGGTGTTGCCTCCAGCCTGTTTTGAGAAACCCTCTCCTGAGGTCTTGGAAACTGACTCCTGATCTTCTCCTGCCTCTTCCTGTTCCTCAATGTCTCTCATTTGGACTCTTATGGACCCCAGGGCCTCATCCCCCTGCCCCAGCCCTGGTCTCCCTGGCCTGGGATATCTGGGGAGAGCTCTGTCTCCCTCACAGTGTTTGAGTCTGCTCTGGTTGCAGCGTCACCCAGTACAGAGCCTGGAACGTGGGTGCCTGTGGTGTGTTCAGTAGAGAACAGAGAGCAGAAGTGTATCCATTCTTGGTCTTTTCTAAGGGTCATTGCCATTTCCCCTGCCACACTGGCCCATGGCTCTCTTACATCCTGTCTGGATTGGTCTGATTATGGACTTTTTGGAAACAAGTAAATGATGCAGACACCAGGCACTTGATCACTGGACAGGCCCAGTCCCCACTGCTGCGCCTCACCTCCACAGCCCATTTCTCAGCCCTGTCTTCCTGCCCCAGTGTCTCCTCTCCACCCTCGGGACTTCCAGCGTGCGGGCCTTGCCTTGTCATTGGCCTGCAGCACCAGCCTCCCCCTGACTTCCAAGCTTTCCGCTTCAGCCCACCTTCTCCCAGCCTTAGGGATCTTCCTGCATCCAGAGCTGGTCCTGCTTACAACCCTTCTGTGGTTCCCCAGCACCCTCAGGACAGTTTTGGGTATTCAGCCTGGCATTGGAGACCCTTCATCATCTGATTCAGCCATCCATTTCACTTCTGGAATCTTCCCTCACCAGCCTGTGCCTCTTCTCCTGACAGACCAGGCTGCTTCTTGCTGGGGCCTTTGCCAGTGTTCCACCTTCTCCCTGGCTGCCCTTCCTGCTTCTCCTTCCCTCTGACCTCCTGTTCCTCTTTTGTCCTCCCCCCCATTTTTTTGTACTGGGATTGAACCTAGGAGCATTTAACCACAACTACTGAGCTACATCCCCAGCCCTTTTCATTTTTTATTTTGATACAGGGTCCTGCTAAGTTGCTTAGGGCCTTGATAAGTTGCTGAGGCTGGCCTCAAACTTACAGCCCTCCTTTCTCAGCCTCCCGGGCCACCGGGATTACAGGTGTGCACCACCACGCCTGGCCTGGCGTGCTTCCTTGCAATCCATTGATTATATCAAAAGTTTGTCAACCTCCAGGAAGCCTCCTGCCCTATCCCAGGCTGTCTTGGTGTGTCCTTGCAGCCCCCTGGGCTTGCAGTCCCAACTGGCCTTCCCCACGTTGGACTATGATCCTTGTTTGCCCTGGTCCCGAGACTGCCAGCTCCTCATGGAAAGGGATAGGTCTGACCCATTTCTTTCCTGTGTTGCTCAACTCCCTCATCTCCTTCAAATCTTTGCTCAAAAATCACTTTCTCTGTGTGGACTTCCCTGGTTGCCTCAAAATTACAGCCCCCAGAGTCCCTGTCCCCCTCCATTTTGCACCTGCCCCCATGTTCTTATCACATTGTATTTATTGCTTTAGCATTTTGTCCACTCTTCAGGAAATTTGAGTTTTACCTGGTGTGTGTGCTATGGGCACATTGTCTTAGCAGGTACACTACTAGGATGCTCCAGAGCCTGGACTCCAAGACCAGCTGCTTGGGTCCACTTCGGTCCACCTGCTTTCCGCCTGTGTACCATGGGGAGAATGGTAGTACCTGTTTTATTGGTTGTAGTGAAGATGAAGTAAGCTCTTAGAACATGCCTGGTACACAGTCAGTGTTGGCAGGCACACAGTGAGTTCTGTCATTAGTAGTACCAGTAATGGAAGTGTTTTGGCCACTTATTGAAAATATAACCCATGTCCTGCTCAGTGTGGGCGTGTGGGCTTTTGTGTGTGTGTGTGTGTATGGGAGGCATATGAATAGGCAATTGGTTACCACTGATGCCCAATCCTGGCCAGGGATACATTTTCCATGAAACTGGTGGAGTTTAACCCTCCGGGCCTCTTTCAGAGGTCCAAGAGAGGCTAGGGCAATTACATCTTCATAATTTAGGATTTTTTTTCTATTTATTGATTGATTGAGGTGCTGGGGATTGAATCCATGGGTGATATACTACTGAGCTACATCTATAGCCGTTTCTTTGTTTTGAGACACGGTCTTGCTAAGTTGCCCAGGCGGGCCTCGAACTTGTGATCCTCCTGAGTCACTCCAAGGCCTTGAACAATGCTAGGCGAGCACACTACCACTGAGCTACATTCCCAGCTGGCATTCCTTTTCTAAAAGAAAACTTGAGGCCCAGAAAGCCTGTTTCTACCTTGGCCTACCAGCCCTGCCCTCTCCCAGTTCTGGGTGAGAATGTACACAGTCCCTCTCTTTCCTCTGCTCCCCACACTTGCATCCCCCAGCCTCCTCCTCTGCCAGGGCATACATGCCACCTCCTTAGGCAGAGAGAGGCTTTCAGTGCTAGTGTTTTCTAGATTGGGTGTGGCCACATGTGCACTATAAAACCCATATAGAAGGCTGGCATTTAGTAAGAGTAGGAAATGTCTTGGGGTGGGGTGTGCGGTAATGTGATTAATGTTTACAGAATTTTACACTCGGGGTGTTTGTATATAAGTGTGTGGGTGGGCATTTCTGACACACTTGGAGGTGTCACAGAATGCGTCTCGTCCCATGTGCAAAAGCAGACAAAACTTGAGAAGCACTCTTTCAGGCCAGAAGAGCAGAGACTCATTAGTGATGAGCATATCAGATGTTCCTGGTGCTCAGGAATGTCTCAGTGACAGAAAGAGAGGGTCACCTGTCCTCACCTGCAAAATCTAACTCTGCTCTGCCCTCTGAGCTATGTGACCTTGGACAAGGAGACCTGCCCCTTTCTGAACCACTTTTGTCCCCATCCAGCCCACGAGTGGGTTGGCGCTGAGGTCCTGACCTGCTTCCCCTTGCTTGACCTTGCCCATCCCCTCCTGCTGGGCAGATTCGGGTGAAGCCAGACAAGTCTGGAGTGGTCACAGACGGTGTGAAGCATTCCATGAATCCCTTCTGTGAGATCGCAGTGGAGGAGGCTGTGCGGCTCAAGGAGAAGAAGCTGGTGAAGGAGGTCATTGCTGTCAGCTGCGGCCCCACACAGTGCCAGGTGCGCAGGGTCATTGGGAATGGTCTGGACCCCTGGGTCTGAGGGAGGAGGGCTGGGCCTGGACCCCTGGGTCTGAGGGAGGAGGGCTGGTTCTGGACCCCTGGGTCTGAGGGAGGAGGGCTGGGGTCTCAAAGCCTGGGTCTGGGAGAGGAGGGGCAGGGTCCTGGACCCCTGGGTCTGAGGGAGGTAGGCTGGGGCCTGGATCCCTAGGTCTGAAGGAGAAGGCCTGGGTCTGAACTCCTAGGTTCAGGGAAGAGAGTCTCAGGTCCAGAATCTTAGGTGCTTCTCATGATAGAAGCCAAGCGGACCCCTCTGTCCCTGGCAGGAGACCATCCGCACTGCTCTGGCCATGGGAGCAGATCGAGGCATCCATGTGGAGGTGCCAGCTGCAGAGGCGGAGCGCTTGGGTCCCCTGCAGGTGGCCCGGGTCCTGGCCAAGCTGGCTGAGAAGGAGAAGGTGAACCTGGTGCTACTGGGCAAGCAGGTAGGTGTCGCCAGCCCCTCCCCTGCTCTATTTGAACCCACTCAGGATGGGGGTGTAAGGTGACACCTATGGTGGTCCAGGGTTTTCAGTCATTCTGGGATGAGGAGCTTGACACTTTGCCCATCTCCCTGACAGCTTGAGCAGGGGAGGGCAGGTCACTTGGTGTCATAAAGACTTCAGAGTCCTCTTAAGAGAGACTGGAGCTCCTGAGGCTGAGGTTTCAGTGCAGGAGTGTGAGATAGAGGACCAGGGGAGTGAGGGAGGGATAGGTAACCCAGGAAGAACAGGGCCAGAGGCAGGCATGACCATGTCACAAGGAGCGTGAAGGGCCAGGAGCATCTGGGGAAACAGGGATGCAGTCTCAGGAGGCAGGCTGGGCTTGCAACAGAGCCTTGGGCCTTGTGTAGGACACTGGGGAGCCTCAGAGGCCTGTGAGCAGGAGGGGGTTGGGGTCAGCTCTGGGTGCAGAAAGACCCCCTCTGGGGCCAGAAGGAGTGGACTGGGAAGGGAGAGACTGGAGGGCTGGAGCTGGGGGAGGAGGCTGGGGTGGGGAAGATCCCACCACCCTGCACTCTCAGCAGAGATAGGTGTGCATTTGCCTCATCTGTTTCCTCAGCGACCCAGGGACACTGCTTTCCTCTGGAGCAACTTCTTTATCCTGTCCTCTTTGCAAAACCTGTGGCCTTACCCTGGGGAGAAACCAAGGCCAGATGTGCCGGATGAACCATGGGCAGAGGGGAGTAGGAAGAGGAAGGGAGTTAGGGATAGGTGCCAAGAAAGGTCGGCAAAGACTGCAAGGTGAAATGCGGCACAGAGACAGCAACACTTAGGCAGCTCAGAGGTAGAGCTGGGGATAGGAGGGGGCAGGTGGGGTTCCAGGGAGCCATTTTAGCCCTGGGAAGATTAGGCAGACAGATCCAGGTAAGTCACAGGTGTCCTGCCTGGCTCTATGAAAATCGGTAGAAAGCAGATGACTTACCAGCAGAGGCGACTCAGAGTACAAATCAGTAAACTGAGGCAGAAGTCCTCATCAGAGTACAGGCCCCGAGACAGGGGGCTGAGGCTTTGCCTAGGTCTCACATCAGCCCCCTGGCACCCATGTTGGCAGCAGGATCTGGTGCATTTCCTGTGGGTCTCAGACTCAGTCTGGTTGTCAGGGACAGTTCTTGGGGCCAGGGCCTCCAACTGGGGAGATGCCAGATAAACTGTGTGGGATGCTTTTTTATCTTGGTGCCCAATCACACCTCAAACTGGCCTTACCAAAGGGCAAATTTCTTAGCTTGTGTAACTCGGATTTTAGGTGCAGTTCAAACCAGGGTCACACTTGAGCACTAGGCTCCGTTTCCGTCTCAGCGTCACTGTCTGCATCTCCAGCATAGCACCCTGGCTGACTCTTCACTGGTCCAGCTTGGGTCATGGCCCATTCCCTGAGCCAGTCACAGGGGTCTGGGGACAGGTTGTTCTCATTGGCTCAGATCTTGTTCATCCAGCTTCCCACTGTGGCTGGCTCAGGGCCTGACTCACTGGAGGCTTCTGTGAATATCTGCATAGAGGGGAAGATTTAGTGATGAGAATGTTGGTGACTCCGTGTTCCTGGGCAAGCCACTCTTTACCTCTGGGCTTATGTGAGGCAATTGTTCTAGACCAGGAGTTAGCAACCTGGGTCCTGTGGCATAATTGATTTGTTTTGTGAGTGAAGTTTTATTGGAATATCCGCACATGCTCATTTACATATTACCTGTCACTGCTTGTGCAGTACAAGGACATAGTTGAGTAGTTGTGACAGAGATCATATAACTCCCAAATTTTAAAGTGTTTGCTATAGAAAATGACAGATCTGAATGGACCACGAGAAGCTCCATCAGTCATCAGTCTTCTCTCCCCACTAGGCCATCGATGATGACTGTAACCAGACGGGGCAGATGACAGCTGGACTTCTGGACTGGCCGCAGGTGAGGCTGGCTGGGGTGCCCAGCCAAGGGCCAGGCCCTGGAGCTTAGCCCTGCCCCAGGGCCTTTGCGCTGCTCCCTCCTGCTGGGGCAGTGTCTCCTCAGGCTGCTGCGTGGCCTTCTCACTCCCTGCCTTGGCTCTCAGCTCAGATGCCACCTCTTCACAGGGCCTTGCTTGTCCACCGAGCATGCAATACTCCTGTCCCCTAGGGCCTGACTCTAGACCCCATCTAGTGCAATAGAAGTGCAAACCACCCGAGTAATTGTGAGTTTCCCACAGCCACGCTGAAAATGTAAAAATGAACAGACAGACCAGCCAGGCGCAGTGGAGCACGCCCAGCATCCCAGCAACTCAGGAGGGAGGCAGGAAACGGCAGCTGAGCGAGGCCCTGTCTCAAGGCAGAAAATGAAAAGGACTGGGGATGTACCTCTGCTTCTATCTCCAGTATCAAAAATAAAAAAAGGATCAGGAAAATTGCTTTTTCTAACGTTTTATACTACCTTTTTAACACATGACCAATTTTAAAATATTGAGATGTTTTGCTGTCATCTTTCTTTTTGTGCCAAGTCTTCAAAATGCAGTGTGTATCTTATATGTACACCACATTTCAATCCAGATGCCAAGTGTTCATCAGAAATACTTAATTTGTATTCCTTTGAAAAAGTAGAGTCACATAACCCCATTGCTCCAAACAGACTTAAAAGTTTTCTAATAACTGCATCAAATATCAGGGTTGGTTTATTTATTTATTTATTTACTGGATATTGAGCCCAGGGGCGCCTAACCACTGAGCCTCATCCTCAGCCCTTTCTATTTTATTTTGAGACAGGGTCTCGCTAAGTTGCTGAGACTGGCATTGAACTTGCGATCCTCCTGCATCAGCCTCCCAAGCCACTGGGATTACAGGCGGGTGCCACCATGCCCAGAGTATCAGGGATTCTTCCCGAGATGTTACTGGCCCGCAATAAGTTGCCCATATCTGAAGTGTACCATTCGATAGGTTTTGACACAGGGATTCACCAGTGAAACCATTGCCACAATCATGATAATGTATCAAATATCAGTTTTTAAATTTAAATGAATTGAAATCTGAAGTTCCATTGCTCAGCTGCACATGCTGCATTTCACGGGTTCAGTAGCCACTTGTGGCCAGCGGCGACCAGATGGGTCGGCAGGGGTCTCGACTCCTCCTGTCTAATTTTCTCCACGGCATTTATCCCTGACTGACCAGCCTCTAAAGTCACCCTCCATCCCGCTTCCTCACCTTATGTCCTGTTCTTTCCATGTTCCTTCTTGTGTGCCATGACCTCCTTTATCTCATGTTCACCTGCTGCCATCCTCCCTGCTGCGGTACATGTCCCCCAACAGCCAGTGGCTGTTGGTCATGTTCATGGTGTCTCCCCGGAGCCTGGCTCGCAGGGGCCCCAAATGGGGCCAAATCTGTGATTCTCAAGCTGTCACCTCAAAGATGCATCCTGTGAGCCAAGGGAAAGGCGAGGACAGGCCAGTTAAGCAGAAGAGCGCGGGTGGTGTCACCAGGCAGGGGAGGAAACATGGATTCAGGACGAGGGGCGCAGGGGTCTCAGCCAGAGGATGGGGCCTAGAGGGTGGTTTAAGGACAGAGGTAAGCACACCAAGTTCTGTGCGTGCCCAGTGGGAGACTGCATGGGAGCACCTGGGGAGCTGGGTTGCCAGCTTCTGGACCTACCAGCCATGGCTGACAGGGACGCGTGATACTCAGCCTCTCGCTGCCTCATTTTCCACCTCTGTGAAGCGGGGGCAGTGGCCCTTGCCTCCAGGACTGCGTGTGAGGCATGTGAATTGCCTAGAACAGGGCCCAAGCACTCGGTGCACGCTCACTGCTAAGGTGGGGGTAAAGACACCCTCCCTAGACCTCTGAGAGCCCCATCTGTGGCCCCCTCACCCCCGCTGTCTTCCTCCTTGACTTTGTGCTCATGCTCAGCAGCAGCACGGAGGACCCTACTGAGGACTGCTGTAGCCGACATGAATTTACCTAACCTGCTCTCCTTCCCCAGGGCACGTTCGCCTCCCAGGTGACACTGGAGGGGGACAAGTTGAAAGTGGAGCGGGAGATTGATGGGGGCCTGGAGAGCCTACGCCTGAAGCTGCCGGCCGTGGTGACCGCTGACCTGAGGCTCAATGAGCCCCGCTACGCCACGCTGCCCAACATCATGGTGAGTGGGCAGATGGCAGGGGTGAAGGGATCACCTGGTCATTGTGGCTAACAGAGGGCTTCCTGGGCCATCTCTGCTCCTGGGGGGATGGCCACTGGGGCTGTTTGTGCTAATGGGGAGAGGTTGCTGGTTGTCCCCCCAAGTGGAAAGGTTCCCAGCATTCTAGCCAGTGGAAGGAGGATCCATGCAGACATCTTGGTTCATTAGGGAACATTTCTTCCATAGTCCTTGCCATCAGGAAGTTACGTAGGCCATCTTGGCTAACAAGGAGGGCTCAGGGGGTCTCTTCACCAACAGGAAAAGTCTGCTGGTCATCTTGGCCAGCAGGGCGAGTTCCCTGTGTCATCCCAGCTAGAGAACATTCAGTGCATCGTCCCAGCCAACAAGGAGAGTTCAGTCGGTCATCCCAGCCCAGAGTCCCTTGAACCATTACTGCCAAAAGGATGGCTCTGTCAGTGCCTTGCAGCTGGTGAAGGGCTCCCAGGGGGAGCACCAGGGAATGCTGCAGTCAACAGGAATTATCCATACAGCTGTGGCGCCTGAAAGGATATGTGTGTGCCAGCAGGGAGGGCAGAGGATCCAGGCAATAGGAATGGCTCTGCAGGTGTGACCACCATGGGAAGGAGGCTGTGGGAGGCTGGGCAGGGCTTCAGCAGCCCTGTGAGCTATGTCTCCCCATGTACAGAAAGCCAAGAAGAAGAAGATCGAAGTCATTAAGGCTGGAGACCTGGGTGTGGACCTGACTTCCAAGATCTCTGTGGTCAGCGTGGAGGAACCACCCCAGCGCACAGCTGGTGTCAAGGTGGAGACCACTGAGGACCTGGTGGCCAAGCTGAGGGAGGTGGGGCGGATTTGAACCCGCTCCCTGAAACTCAGCAATAAAACTATGACCCTTTTATTTCCTGTCTCTGTTACTCCAGTCCCTGGAGATCTGTTCTTTGATTCATTCAACAAACATTTACTTAAGTCTCCGGTATCCCAGACCCTGTGCTGGGCAATGCTGGGAGCCAGGTTACAGCCCCTGCTCTTGAGATGCCTCCATACTGAGGGGGACAGACTCTGGCAGAGGCAGCTGTGACACAGGGTGACGGGAGCTGGATGCAGAGACACATGGGGCTTGGGAACCTAGCTGGGGCACCTGACCTGGCCTGTGGGGTCAGAGAGGCTTCTCAGGGAAATATCACCAGGGAGGTCGGTGAGAGGGACTCTGATCTGTGCAGTGTTTGCTGAACCTCCTGGTGCCAGGTCCCTGTTGAGACTTGGGACACAAGAAAGATTGGGATTGAGGCTCTGGTTCTGGTCAGGGAGACAGGCCAGCAAAGGCCATCCAAACCTCATTTAGGGACAGAGAGTCCAGGGCTCTACAGTCAGATTTATTGATTTCAAGCCCTTGCTCTCACCTTTATCTGCTGTGAAGCCTTAGGTGAGTTGCTTCCTGTCTGAGCTTCGGTTTCCTCATCTGACAGCCCAAAATGCATCATAACAGCGTGGGGTCTTGGTTCACAGCTTGGGTTCTGGATCCCAAGGCCAGCATTCAAATTCCGGCTTTGACCAGCATCTGGCTCTAGGAGGACCTGAGACAGGCACTACTCACTGAGCCTGGGTCTCTTTTGCTGGATAGAATTAATAATATCTTGTTCTGTTTCACTTTTATTTTTGTTGTTTCTTTGTCACATAACAAACCACCTGAGAACTTGGTGGCTTAAAACAACAGACAGTTTTGCTCATGAATCTGAAACTCTGACAGACTGAGCATCCCATGTCTCCACGCGGCATCAGCCAGGGTGGCTCAAATGGGGATAGAGCATCAGCTTCCAAGAGGCTCACTCACAGGCCAGCAAGCTGCCTGGGATTCCTGACCCAAGCTGACTGTTGCCTGGAGCCTCAGCCAAGACTGTGACCAGGGGCCTTGATGCCTCTCGAGGTGGCTGCTTGAGAGGCCTCACAGCAGGGCAGCTGGATTCCAAAGAGAAGCTGTCTAGGGTACCGGAAATGGGACTATCCAGGTTCCAGAAGCAGGAAGTGGTCCAGGTTCACTTTCTCCGTACCCTGTTTCCTTTTTTCCCTTGGTACTTGGTCTTGAACCCAGGGGTGCTGTACTGCTGAGCTACATCCCCAGCCTTTTTACTTTTTTACTTATTTTTGGAGACAAGGTCACTCAGTTCAAGTTCAAGACTGGCCTTGATCTTGTGATCCTCTTGCCTCAGGCTCCTGAGTCACTGGGATTACAGTTGTACACCACCACACCCAGCTCTCTGGATCCTTTGGATCCTTTTTTTTTTTTAAGAGAGACAGAGAAAATCAATTTTTATTTAGGGTTTTTCATTGCTCCAACATTCAGCTGTGTATGTGATGCTGGGGCCGGAATCCAGATCCTCACAATGCCACCACTGAGCCACCGTTCTAGCCCTCTCTGGGTTTGTTGTTGTTGTTGTTTTAAGAGAGAGGGACAGTGAGAGAGAGAGAAAGAATCAATTTTCAATTTTATTTAGTTTTTCATGTGGCTTTTCTTGCTCCAACATTTGGTTGTATACATAGTGCTAGAGTTTGAACCTGCATCCTCACGCATGCCAGGCAAGCACTGTAACCGCTGAGCCACCGGTCCAGCCCTCTCTGGATCCTCTTGATCTAGCAGTGACACAGCATACTTAGATCCAAGGGGAGGGAACATAGACCTGCTTTGTGATGGGAGGAGGGTCAAATTTGCACCATCATTAAGCTACATAGCCTACCCCATGGGGCAGCAGCTCAAGAACTACACCTGACACACAGAAAATGTGCAGTGCATATATCACCTGATTATTATCAGCATGGCAAGGATTGTGCCAAGTCTCAGAGGGCTGGGAGCTGAGCAGGCACTAGACCCAGTATGGGGTGGTAGGAATGAGCCTTCTGACCAGCCTGGGCCCCAGTCCAGCTTCTTTCTCCAGCTGTGCAACCTCCTGCAGATTCCTTGTCCTCTCTGAGCCATAATTTCCTGGTACAGTGAGGATTAAGACTCCCAACTAAGAGTGCATTTAGAAGGGTTCAGCCTGAGATGCATGAGAAGAATTTAGCATGGTTCCTGGCACGAAGTAAGTGGTAATTATTATTATGGTTCTTAATAAGGTGAGACCTGAAGAACCAGTTGTGGTTTAGCCAGGTTGGAAGTGAGTGATAGCATTCCAGGTAGAGGAAATGGCAGGGGCAAAGGCTGGCAGCTGAGGGATGGCATAGGAATGGTGTATGTTCAGAGGGGGTGCTGGATTGGGGTGCTGGATTTGCACTGAGTGGCTAGGTGGCTAAGGAGCTTGGACGCCTCCAGAGGGCGCTGGGGAGCCAGGCAGGGGTGTAAGCTGAGAAGGTAGCCTCCGTTCTAAGACCCTCAGGGCGACTGCAGAGGACAAGCCTGGCTGGAGAAGGACAGTTAGAAGGAACAGGCCTGTGCCTGGGCCTGAACAGGGGGAAGCAAGGGGAGGGGAAGTGGCAAAGAGATTCAGGGTGGAGTCGTCCTGGAGCTGGAGAGCCAGGTGGGGGACGATGCAATAGGGGGACGCGGGGCGTGTGCGGGCCGGCGGACACAAATCCAGCTCTGCGGATCTCAGGAGAGACGAGCAATGGGTAACCAAAGGATTTTTTAGAGCAGAGGGGAAACAGGGTTCCATGTGGGTCTCTGAGATTGCAGGCAAGACAGAGGGGACCAGAGGCCAGGAGGCTGGGGAGGAGAAAGTCCAAGCTGAGGGAGGCCCTCAGAGGATGGCTCTCCAAAATGTCACCTCACCTTCCTCTAGGAAGTCTTCTTGGATTTGTGCCCCCATGTTTGCTACCACGTTTTTGGCTGGCACTTGGTTCTCCCCATCTTCCCCTGGGGTTAGGGCATGCAGGGGTGGGGCTGGGTTTCCCCATAGACAGGGCCAGCCTATGAGGACAACTAGGGTGGAGTGGATGGCTCAGCCACCAGTTCCTCCAGGAGGACCCTGGTACCTCCTGCTGGGTCTGGCTCCCTTCCCCACCCAGGAAGCTAAGCTACCAGTCCTGTTGGACTCGTCCAACCCAGAAGAGACAGATGCAGGCCCTGGGTCTCCCTCCAGTGTCCTCTCAGGGTGCGGCCAGGACCATGGATATCTTGCAGGCTCTGCCACTCTTCCTACTCCTAGGTAAGTTCCTCCCTTGACCCCCTCCCCAGCAGTGCCTTCCTAGCATCCTCCCCCAATGCCCATCCCTGCCACCTTTCCTCTGCAGCTGCTCCAGTAGGGATGCTCGCCCTCAGAGCCACCTCTGGACTTCAGCAAGCCAACTTTACCTCTGCCTCCTTGGACTCTGTCAGCTCCTCCCATGGCCTGGATTCGAAAGTTCCCTCCATCCAACCCCCCAACCAGAACTTTCCAGATCAGTCTCTGGGTTCACAAGCCTCTGCTGAAATCCCTGAGACCCTAAATTCAAGCGGTGTGTCTGGGTCCCTCTGGTCAAACGTACCTGCTAAGGGTCAACATTTGAGTCCCCTTCCCACCTTCTCTAACATTCCAGGATCAGGAGTGTTTCCTGATATGTTGGATTCTCCGGTTCCTGCCAAAGGCACTGTGCCTTCCTTCTCTGTTAAGACCCCAGCTTCAAACATTTCTGCTCAAGCCCACAATACCAAAGTACTTGCTGAGGCCCCAGATTCAAAACTCCCTCCTGAGAATCTAGACCTTGAATTCCCTGCCCAGGGCTCCCAATCCAAAGTTTCTTTGCAGAACCACTCAGCTGCAAGCTTCCCCCAGCAGGTTGGGGGGCCTCTTGCTGTGCTGGTGGGAACTACCATCAGGCTCCCCCTGGCTCCAGCCCCCAGCCCTGGTCCCCCTACCCCTCTGGTGATCTGGCGACGGAGCTCCAAGGTGCTGGCAGCTGGGGGCCTGGGGCCAGGGGCTCCTCTGATCAGCCTGGACCCTGCTCACCAAAACCGCTTGAGATTTGACCAGGCTGAAGGGGGACTGGAACTTGCTTCTGCCCAGTTGGATGATGCTGGGGTCTACACAGCTGAGGTCATCCGTGGTGGGGTCTCTCGGCAGGTTCAGGAGTTCATGGTCAATGTGTATGGTAAGTGGGACCTAGAGTCCAGAGTGCAGACAGTGCTGAGACTTTTGGGCGTCATTGTACTGTTCTGAGGATGCTTCCTCCCCAGAGGAACTAGGAGCCAAGACTGGGGTACATACAGAAAGTTGGACCTGGAATCAAGACTGGGCCTGGGAGGACCTGTACTCCTGGGTCTGAGGGAAGAGGGGCTGGGAACTGGACTCCTGGGTTGGAGGAAGGAGACAGCTGAGAACTCAGACTCATGGGGCAAAGAGAGGAAGAGGATGGATGCCCAGACTCCTGGGGCTGAGAGGAGACAGTGTCTGGAAGTTCTGCGTATAAGGGCAGGGCTGCTGGCTGGGGTCCTGGCTCCTGGAGGATCCTAAGCGTGTCCCCCTCTCCAGAGCCCATACCCCAGCTGTCTGTGCAGCCGGAGGTCCCAGAGACAGAGGAAGGGGCGGCGGAGCTCAGGCTGCGCTGTTTGGGATGGAAACCAGGCCGTGGGGAGCTGAGCTGGACCAGGGACGGACGCGCCCTGGATGCCAACGATCCTGAGGGAGCAGTGGGGACCCGGATCCGCGCAGATGGCGACCAGCTGCTCATCACTCGCCCGGTGCGCAGCGACCACGCGCGGTACACCTGCCGCGTCCGCAGCCCCTTCGGCCACACTGAGGCTTCGGCCAACGTCAGAGTCTTCTGTGAGTCGGGGGACGCCTTGAGGCGGTTAGGAGTCAGTCTGGAATCTCTAGACAGACAGAGCGGGGCTAGGGGCCTAGCCTCGGAAGTCCGGGAGGAGCCCCCGGTGAATCCAACCCCAACTCGCTCTTCTCCCAGACGGCCCGGATCCGCCGGTGATCACGGTCTCCTCGGACCGCGACACTGCCCCTGATCTGTATGTCACTGCGGGCAGCAATGTGACCCTGCGCTGCACCGCCGCCTCGCGGCCGCCGGCCGACATCGCGTGGAGCCTGGCGGACCCCGCCGAGGCCGCAGTGCCCGCGGGGCCGCGCCTCCTGCTGCCAGCGGTCCGGGCGGGCCACGGGGGCACCTACGCCTGCCTGGCCGCGAACCCGCGCACCGGCAGCCGCCGCCGCTCTCTTCTCAACCTCACGGTGGCAGGTGAAAGCGGCTGGGGCTGGAGAGCAGGGCGGGGTGGGGCCCACAAGAGCCGACGAGCGGGGGGGGCGGAGATTGCCGGTAAAAGGGGCGGGGACGCCAAGGAGGAAGGGCGGAGACGGGGGACAGCGGAGTTAAATGGCAAAGAAAGGGATCAGAAAGGGAAGGGACCCAGTTGCGTGGGCCAGCAAATGGGATCAGCGAAGGGAAATGGTACCTGGCGAAGGGGGTGGAGTCACAAGTCAAAGGGCGGGGCCCACGCGGATGGGCGGAGCTACCTGGGAAAAGGGGAACTTTCCACTCTTTACCAGGCAGGGGGCGGTGTAACCTGGGAGAACAGTCTGGGTTACGTTTGGAAGGAATCAGTGTGTGATGGGGCACTTTTAGGAAAGCAGGGCTGACGGGGGGCTGCGCGTTTAGCGGGGAGTTACTGGGGACAGGGAGTGGTTCAGCCGGAGAAAGGGTCAGGATTAGCACCTAAGAGGCGGGGGCTAGGTGAAGGGGTGGAGTCACAGCGCGGAGAAGCGGAGCTAGAGAAGAGGAGACCGACTCAGTCCTGGATCTCTCCTCCCTCCACAGATCTGCCCCCGGGGTTCCCACAGTGCTCAGTAGAAGGGGGTCCCGGGGGCCGCAGTCTCCGCTTCCGCTGCTCGTGGCCGGGTGGGGTTCCTGCAGCCTCTCTGCGGTTCCGGGGTCTCCCCCACGGAGTTCGCGCGGGACCCGAGCCCTCTGAGCTCCTGGCGGTGGTCCCCGCCCACCCCCAACTCAGTGGCGTCCCAGTCGTCTGCCTTGCTCGCCACCTGGTGGCCACGCGCACCTGCACTGTCACCCCAGGTGAGAGGCAGGGCTGTTTCCAGAGGAATGGCGGGACTTTTTGGGGGGCCTTTGGGGTCAGGGAGAAACTCTCTGACCCCAAAGGGAAAGGGCTTTCTTGAACATAGAGAAGCAACAGGTTTTTCCTATATCTCGGGGTGGGGAGGGGTAGGGACAGTTTTTCCCTTTGTTCCCAGGAACCAGGCAGTCCCCTTCCCATATTTAGAGACATAAACCAATCTTTTTATTGTTTTTTTTTCAAAGTAATGAATAGCTTAGCATAATGAGTTTCCCAGCACAGGGCCTGGTCTATGGCATGTGTTCATTTATGTGTTTGCTGAGGAAATCAGATAATGAACGAGTGAGTGAATTCAGTGCCGGGTTTCACCGCTATTTGATTTAACAAAGTACATAGGACTTACTATTCCAGTATGTAAGGGAGGGTATGGTCTTGACCCCCCCCCCCCACCTCCAGCACTGGGGATTGAACCCAGGCGTGCACTAGCACTGAGTTACATACCCAGCCCTTTTATAATTTGGAGACAGGATCTAAGTTGCCAGGTTGGTCTGGAACTTCTGGTCCTCCTGCCTCAGCCTCATGATTTGCAGGAATTACAGTCTTGTCCACCATGCCGAGTAGGTCTTAACTCTTAACTGGGCTTCTGCCCCTACAGAGGCCCCCAGGGAGGTGCTACTACATCAGCTGGTGAAAGCAACAAGGTCAGGGGAGGCAGAGGTGGCATTGGAGGCCTCTGGCTGTCCCCCACCCTCAAGAGCATCCTGGGCCCGGGAAGGAAGGCCCCTGGCTCCAGGAGGCGGGGGCCGCCTGCAGCTCAGCCAAGATGGGCGGAAGCTTCTCATCAGCAACTTCAGCCTGAATTGGGACCTGGGAAATTACTCCGTGCTGTGCAGTGGGGCACTGGGTGCTGCGGTCGACCAGATTACCCTTATTGGTGAGCCCCGCCCATACCAAGAATCTGTTAATTCAGATCCCCCAGTTCCTCCTCCCTCAGACCCAGGGGTCCAGGTCCCAGCCCTCTATCCCAAGACCAAGGGGAACAGGAACAGCCTTCCTCCCTCAGACACAGGGGTCCAGGTCCCAGCCCTCTACCCCCAGACCCAGTGGACCAGGACCAGTCCTCCACCCCCAGACCCAGGGGTCCAGGCCCAGCCCTCCTCCCTCAGACACAGGGGTCCAGACCCAGCCCTCTCCCTCAGACCCAGGGGTCCAGACCTAGCCTCTCCTCCCTCAGACACAGGGATCCAGGCCCCAGCCCTCCTCCCAAAGACCCAGGGGTCCAGGCCCAGCCCTTCTTCCTCAGAGGCAGAAGACTGGGTCCCCAGCCCCTATTTCCAGATCCATAAATGTATTTCTCCAAGACTCAGCCCCTGGGATCTAGGAGTCCAGTTCCCTTTCCCTCTTCTCTCTAGATCCCAAGAATCCAGCCACCCCTCTCCTCATCCCCAGGCCCCTCCATCTCCTCATGGAGGCTGCAGAGAGCCCGGGATGCAGCAGTGCTGACTTGGGATGTGGAGCGCGGGGCCCTCATCAGCAGCTTTGTGATCCAGGCACGGACAGAGGGATCTGACCTGGGCAGAGCCACAAACTACAACAACTGGGAGTCCCTGCTCGTCCTGGGGCCCCAGGAACGGTCAGCTGTGGTGCCCCTCCCTCCTCAGAACCCCAGGTCCTGGACCTTGCGCATCCTGCCCATACTGGGGACCCAGCCAGGGACTCCATCCCAAAGCCGGGTCTACCAGGCAGGTGAGTTGGGCCATGGGCACTTTCTCCTGGACTTCCTCTTAAAACTGTGACCTCATCTCAGTCGGTTGCAGTGGCTCCTCTTCCCCTCTAGAATTTGCTAGGGCTGCTGTAACAATGCACCATGACCCAGGTGACTTGAAATGACACACATTTATTCTCTCATAGCTCCAGGGGCCCTAAGTCTGAGATCAAGGTGTCATCACAGCCATCTCCCTCTGACACTCTGGTTAGAATCCTTCTTGCCTCTTTCTAGCTTCAGGTGGTGGTGGCCATTCTTGATGTTCCTTGGCTTGGAGCCATGTCACTCCAGTCTCTGCCTCCAGCTTCCTGTGCCCTTCCCTTCCTTGTGTGTCTCAGTTCTCTCTCTCTCTTTTTAAATGAACATCAGTCATATTGGATAGGGTCCACCCTCATCTTAACTTGGTTACATCTTTAAAGACCCTATTCCAAAACAAGGTCATGTTCATAGCTATAGGGGGTTAGAACTTCAACACACCTTTTTTTAGGAGATACAATTCCACTTCTAAATATTGGAGTATCCTGGTATTTAGCAGTTGGACCTGTATTTCTATCTAGTGAGATCCTGTCCACTCTCATGGCCATTGATATCAATGCTCAGACAACTCCCAGATGTCATACCCCCAGTTGTGACCTCTCTAACTCCAGCCCTTGAAAAGGGAACTCCCTACTTGACATCTTCACTTTGTCTAATTGGTATCTCAAACATCACATGTCTGAAAGAGATCTCTTGATATCCCCTCCAAAACTGCACCCCCCCCGACCAGCAATATTCCTGGTCCTGGTAAATGACACTATCACTTGCCCAAACCACTCACCTGCCAACATCCCAATTACCAGAAGGTTGAGTGAGTTCTACATACAAAATGTTCTTCCTACCCATTCTCTTTCGACCTTTGCTCTAATGCTTTGGTCAAGCATAACACCACCTCCTGCCTAGATTGCAACAGCTGCATATCTATCTGGTTCTCCATTGCTCTCCTAGAATCTGTTCTGCACTTGGAGACCAAAGTTATGCAAATCAGATCCCTGTTTAAACCCACACTTTTGGTGAGTTCCACAGGACTCTCCAGGATCTGATTTCATCTTTTGCCTCTCTCCCCTCATTCCATACACAGAAGGCTCCTCCCTACCTCGGAGCTTCTGCAGTTTCTGTTCTTCCCTCCTCTTGGACCGCCTTTCCCCAGGGTTAGCACGACCAGCTCCTTACTCTTCAGATCTCTGCTCAACTGTTACTTCCTTAGGGAACTTAATTGCTAACGTTTTCTTCCTTCCCATCATTTCTATCTTTTTTTTTTTTCGGTGGTTGTTTCTTAGCCCACTCTATAGTTATTTTATTTGTTGCCTGTTTATTTCTGCTTCCCTTCTAGAATTAATTCTAGAGGTATGTGGCTGTCTTGCCTACCGGTGTACCCTCACCATGTGGCGGAGCATCAGGCACACTGTACTCATTCAGTAAACATTAAATGAATTGAGTGCTGGGGTCCCAAGTTCTTGGCATTCGGAGAGAACAGGAGGTCTGGATTCCTGGATCCACCCCCAGAGGATGAGTTAGGGGTCCAGCCCTGGGTCTGCTCCCCCCACTCCCTTCTGTTTTTGTCTTCCAGGACCCACCTTGGGCTCTGGTGCCATTGCTGGCATCGTCCTGGGCTCCCTGTTAGGTTTGGCACTGCTGATTGGACTCATTCTCCTGTGCATCTGCTGCCTGTGGCGCTCTAGGGGTGAGTGAGAAACCTACAGAAGAGGCAACCTAGGCCAACTGGGAGGCGGCAAAAATAATTAATTAATAAAAACAAAGAGAGACCTAATTGAACCAATTAGCGCAGTCCTAGCATCCTTCCCACCTTCCTCCTCTACATCACCAAGAAATTAGAGTAAGGCCCCGCCTCTCACCCAAACTTCCCTTGCTATTGGCTGGGTGGGCATGTTGCAACAGCCAATTACGTGTTCCTGTTTCTCTGACTCCTCCCTCAGGAAAGGCTCCAAAGAAAATGAAGCATCCCCAGGTCTTGACTCCTGTCCTCGTTGCTCCAGAAGAGAAGATGCGGAGTGTGACTCCAGTGCAGACCCCACAGCCACTGCCTGTCAAAGTCTCTCTAGAGAGCCCTAACCAAGCCAGGACCTACCAAGTGAGTGTGGCTGCCCCCTTTTTTTTCCCGGAATGGGAACTGAGGTTGTTTCGTACTCAGGGAGATGAGATTTCCTCAGTTCCCTTCACCAGCTTTATTTATTGGCTTACAAAGTTGTAAAACTTTATTCCTTAAAAAAAGAAAAAAGAAAGGTTTGATAGGATTTCCCACCCAACTTTTATGGATACTAAAAGAAGTGTGCATTCTAGTACATTCTCTGAAGTGTGTGAGGAGAAAGACCTCCTTTTATCTGTCCACAAAAATTGGGCAAAACTTGCATTTTTCTCTTTGAGGCAGATGGAATTTCCCCATAAAAGTTGGGTGCATGCCTCGGCCCCTCCCCTCCAAGTGTGGTCAGATATTATTTCCCTTTGAAAACAGGGGAAACTCAGCTAGTTTCTAAAAAGTTTGAGCTACAGCTGCAAAAGTGAGGTGGGCAAGTCGTGTCACATCCAGGGTACCACCTGAGACCATCCCTCTCTACTTGTCCTCTCTTCCAGGTCACCAGCCCCAGTCCAGTCATCTTTCCAGGTGGGGGACCAAGGACTGTCCGGGCAGCCACGCAGGTGTGATCAGAACCAGTGCCCTGCTCTGCCTAGGGTGTTTTGGGGCAAGGCAGCAAGGAGAGCCTGCTTTGACCAAAGGACTGGACCCTGAAAGTGGGGCTTCCTTTCTCATCGCAGAAGACTTGCCCTGTATTTGTAAAACCAGGCAGATGTGATCCCATGGGATAGGAGAGATCCTGCTGCCATAACAATGTGGTTTGCACAATCTCAGAGGCTCTGTGTTGCTCTTCTGCTCTGAGCTGGAGGGGGAGCCTGGCCACATTCTCTGAAAAGGTTTACTTCACTTTGCCTCCTCTAGGCCACACCCTTCCAGCTCCCAGGCTTCATCATAAAACAGATCAGATCACATCCCTCTTCTCTTTAGACCTCCATGGCTGCAAGCTACCCTTTTGATTTTATCTAAACTCCTCCTCCAGACCTTTAAGGTGTTGTGGCCTGTTGGCTTTCCCTGGCCAGGACTGCTGCCTCTCACTAGCCAATCGCCCCTCCCATACCCCCAGGTCTTTGTCCCTAGAGCTCACTCTGTCTGGAGACTTCTCTTTCCCCAGGTCATTCCCTTATCTACTCTACAAGGTAGCTGTTACCATCCCAGAAGATCTTTCCCCTCATCTCCCTCCAACAGGGATTAAGTCCTGAACTTTCCCCTCCTCATATGTAAATGCACAACTATTTGTAGCTCAGATTCCAACTCTAAACTGAGAACTTCACGCAGACACCAACCACACACCATCTCAGCACGTAATGCAGAGCCTGGCCCACGGCAGGCAAACAGGAAAGCATTTGTTGACTGGTAAATGTGTCAGTGCCAGGTTGGCCCCCCTGCATGTTTTCCCTTGTCAGCTTGCTCACCAAGAATTTAGGGGTACACCACTGAGGATTCTCTTGGCTTCAGGCAGCAAAATAAATGGCAGCAAGAAATATGAAGGTGGACTCAGCCACTAGCTCACTGACCCTGCCGATGTAGGCTGCCAGTCATCGAACCCTGACACGCAGCGGAAAACCTCCTTCCTTGTGAAACTGCTCACCCTCTCACTAGCCTGACAGGGCCCTATGCCCATCTCTGTGCCAGCTGTGGTGGGAAATGGGCTCTGCTGAATGACAAACCAGTTAGGGGCCGCTGTTGCGCTGGGCCAATTTCAAATCTACCAAAGGAAAAGGAAGGGGCGGGAATGGTGCTGGGGAAACAACACCAAAGGACCACAGCCCTGTGCCCTCTACTACCCAGGTCCTTGATGGCACTGACAGCGGCAGGCAGACACTTTGGAAAAAGGCGTTTATTGGTGCGGTGGTCTCAACACTCCCCATGAATCGGAACACACAGCCCCCAGGGCCCCCGCCCTCCCCGCCCTGCATCCCTCCCCTCCCCACCCCATCCCCTGGACCCTGGGAATGGAAGACAATGTGGGATGGGGCCCACGCCCCCGTCTGAGGTACAGTCACTGCCCCTTGCTCCCCTGCCCCTCTCTTCCCTCTCCTCCACCAAGCTCTGGGTGTTGTGGTTTGGGGTGGGTAGTTGGTTATAGAGGGCCTCCAGGGAGCTGGAGCTGGTGACATGGCGTCTTTGTCTGGGCTCAGGATGTCTGTGACGCCTCTCTCCCCCACTCGGTGTGGTGTGGTGTACCAGGGTAGAGTATACCGACAATCAGAGCTGAGGCTACAGCCTCTCAGCATCCCTTTCTGACAACAGTGGCCCACCAGGGATCTACAGCTGGTCACCGGCTACAGGACAGCTGGAACCAGGGGGCTATTGCTGGTCACGGTAGCTGGTTTGTGTGTGTGTGTGTGTGTGTGTGTGTGTGTGTGTATGGTCAGATCAGCCTTTGGGAGGTACAGTTGGTGGAGAGATCAGGGAGTGGGAAGCCAGGAAGCCCACACCTGTGGGCCAGCTGCAGGGCCTGGGGGCAGCTGGTTGGTACTGCAGGTGGCCAAGGGGGATGGTGGCTGGGACAGGGAAAGCACTGAGGCAGACAGGTGACTACTGTCACCAGCCTGACATTTGGATGGAAGCACCGAATGGCCCAGGAGAGGGCCAGAAAGTCCAGGGTGGGGAGGGACAGGGCAAGTGGAAGGTCTCAGGCCACTGAGCCAGTGATGGGCCTCTGGCTACAGGCAGCAGGTGCCACAGCAGGGAGGAACATGCCAAGACAGTCCACCTCTTCCCAAAGGCTGAACAACGGCTTGACAGGGAACAGTGACACCCTGCCCAGCTCTAGACCTGCCCAGGAGATGCCCCTGTGACAGTGAGGGGAGGGGAGGGGTGGGCAGCGTGCATACATGGGAAAGCCTGGCTGTTCTCTTCGCAGCTTCCAGAGAGGCGCCCATCATACCTACCTCCAGCCAGAGGTGCGAGGCAGCAGGGTCGGGGCAGGGGACATGGGGGTGGCAGAGAGGGAAGACTGCTAGTCCCCTCCTCCAGCACCCCTATACACACACATACATGCAGGCTCTCTTCTCTCTCTCTCTCTCTCTCTCTCTCACACACACACACACACACACACGAGCCAGTTGACAGCCTGAGCTAAGAGAGGGGTGTGGGGTGGCCAGGGGTGGGTCACAACTGGAAACGTGAACGGGTGGCGGAATGGCTGTAGAAAGATGCATAATTTTGCGTTATCCCTCACAGTGATGGGTTCTCTAAAGATCTTTCCTCCTCCTCTTCCTCTCTTCTCTCTCGGTGGCTGAGAGCTCTTCTGCCCCCTGGAGACCCACGGCGCTGCTCCCCCTTCTCTCTTCCTCTCAGCCTGAGGCCCCCTTGGGGGGAGGTGCGCTGCACGGGGTGGCACCTACATTCTCCACCACAGCCAGCCCAGGGTGGAGAGGAGGGCCAGGGGCCCCGGAGGCCTCGGGGCTGAGTTCTCCAGGGATCCTGGGCCTAAGGGAAGAGAAAGGGTCATGGAAGGAGAGAGCCACAGGGAGGCCCTTGCATGTCCTTCCTGGTGCCTCACCTCTGAACCAGTCTCTGAGGGTCTCTTCTGAGCCACCTCGCAGGGAGTCACTCTGAGCCTTTTCCTGATGGTTCTGAGTCTTGGCATTCTCTCAGATCCTCTCCACTCCTTTTCACTGTTTTAGCCCTGCCTTTCTGTCCAGCATTCCCACCAGTCATCTTAGCCTCAGCACGTCCAAAACTGTTCTCTGGACTTTCCACTTCCCTCCTAAGACTTGTGCACATCAATATTTTAGTACTGCATCTCCATCCACCCAGTGGCTCACGTGCAAACCTCAGGAGCAGTTTCCCTCTTACCTCAGCCTCACACATGCAGTCCAGCCATCAGCCCTGTGGGCTCCACCTCAAAGCAACTCTGGATACAGAGGCTCCCAGCTATCCAACCACCCGGCTTTCACAGCCCAAAGTGATTCCCTTTAGAAGCCCCAACCACAAGTCACTCCCTGCTTAATTGCCTCCGGTGGCTTTGCCCTGCAGTAGATAAAGTCCCAACCCCTTACGCCTGGCTGTGAGGCTGAGCTCTCCTTTCCTCTTTCACGGCTGGGGCCAGCAAATGCCGTTCCCTCTTCCTGCCAGCACAACTGCGCAGTGCTGACTCCCTACCATTGGGGTCTCATTTAACCACGCTCCGGGGAAGCTTTACTCTGATGACCTTAGTTAACACCCGCCACCACGGATCCCATCTGTTTCTTGTCAGCTCTTCTTGGTGTCCAAAATGATTTTTTGTTCATGTATTGTTTATTTATCTACATTTCCACTTAGTTGCTTTCTTACTCCTACTAGGCCACAAGCTCTGCCAGTCCCCAAACCTTGTCTCTTGTGCACTGTTAAGTCCCCAGCACCCTGCCCTTAGTGGGCGCTCAGTGGATTTTGATGGAGTGGATTGGTTTCTCTTCTCAATACCATTGCTTAAGTCTCCCGTTTCTTCTTTCCTAAATTCGAGGCCAATCAGCCCTGGGTCCCGGGGTCGCCCCGCCCCGCCCCGCCCCGCCCCACCGCGGGGCGCAGACGCACGCAGGAGCCGCATGGAGGCGCTGGACGCTCCGAGCCGGTTGGCGGCGCGACACGTGTAGTTGCCGTAATGTCGGGCGCTCACGTTGGCGAAGAGAAGCATCGAACGGGTGCGTTCGGTCTGCACCTTCAGGCCCTCGGCCGTGCCACCGCTCAGCCTGCCGGGAACCGGGTCAGAGTTGGGCCGGGCCCTTCTCGAGGCAGCGCCCCAGACTCAGCCTCCTCTGTTCTCCAGAGATCCCTAGCATCGGGCTCTAGCTCTCCAACTCCTCAGGGCTCCCTTCTTCAAGCACCATCGCCCCGGAGGGACACTGGACTCTCCCGGTGTGCGCCACAATCCACAATCCCTAGGGGCTCTCAAACCCAGTCCCGGTGGCCCCCTAAGCCTTGCCCGCCAGATCCTCCGCATTGACTGCCCACCCCAGACCTTCTCCCTGAACAGTCCGGGGAGACAGGGCTCCAGCGTTCATCCTGGGACCCAAGTTAGTCTCCCTGGCGCCCGGCAGACCCCAGCACCGAGAAGCAGGACCCTCACTTGGGACACAGAACTCTGCCCCCCGCCACTGCGCCCAGGTCCTGCCATCCAAGTGACCAAGCCCCCCCCCCCCCGCGCTCACTCACTGTCCCCCACCCCTGGGAGCCCTGGGGCTGTCCTCACAGTCTGTCATCCTTGTACCACTGGAAGTCCGCAGGCGGCACGGCCATGGCTTCGCAGCGCAGGAGGGCTGCCCGACCCAGGGCGGTGCGCGCGCTGGTCACGTCCGTAATGGTCGGGGGATCTGGTGAGAGCATAGGGTCAGCTAGTTCTGACCGCGGGAAGGCTAGCGGATCCTGCCCCAGCCGCCTCCTCCCTCCGACTCTGGAGTCCCGCCCAGCCTCCTCCTGCATCTCACAGCAGCCTCCTCCTCCCCAGCGACTTGAGGCCCGCCCCCCTTTCTGTGCCCAGCGCCAGGGGTGGGAGTTGGGGCTCACAGTTGACTGTGACCAGCACACGGCGGCTGTCGGGCGCCGAGTTAACCCCGTTGTGAGTCACACACTCGTACTCCCCCGCCTGGCCCCGCTGGATGTCAGAAATCTCCAGGATCTCGCCCTCCGAGGTGAAGCCGTCTGTGGGGGAGGGGGCAGGAGGGAGCGGGGCCGGACACAAACACTTAACACGGGACAACACGGGCACAACACGGACACACATCAGCGGGGCGGGCACTGCAAGGCCTGGAGTGCCCGGGTCAGTAGGAGCCGGGAGGGGCCTCAGGGGTTAGGGCTTAGGGACTGGATCCTAGAAGAGGGTCCTGGAATTTGAGGGTTTAGAAGATCCAGGGATCTGGGATCTTATGACTCAAATCATGTTCAGAGGATCCAGTGGGGTGGAAAATTTCAAGATCTCGGCTAGTGATTCAGAAAGATCCAAGAAAGACTAGGGAAGAGTCTAGAATTCTGAGGTCTAGTTCTTGGGTCCAGGGAATTAGGATCTGGTGATTGGAAACAGTGATCCAGATATCTGGGATCTCATGACAGATCTGTCATTACAGGAAATCCTCTAGGACTTAGGGCATCCAGGGATCCAGGATCTCAAGACCAGGATTATGGGGCTCAGAAGACACTGTAGGGCAGGATCCAGGGATCTGAGGCTTAGTAATTGGGTTCTGCAGTCTCAGGGATCCAAGGATTAGGACCTAGTGATTTGCACCATGGGTCTCCAGAGACTCGGTGAGTAAGTATCCAGGGGTCTCAGATCTGGTAGTGTTAAAGGGCTGGTGGTGATGCCTGGGCTTGGGGCTGCGTGTTTTGAGGGAGCCCTGAGTGGTGGTTCTCAGGGCTCATTAAAACAGATTGTGGGGTGAGGATGGTAGGAGCTCCTGAGTAGCAGACCTGAGCAGGGGCCTGAGAATGTGCATTTCAGACAAGTGTACAGAGGATGCTAATTCTGGAGTCTGGGTACCACATTTTGAAACCACTGGGCTAGAGCACTGAGCAGAAGAGAGGTGGAGATGTGACCGGGAAGTGGGAACATGGCCAGGACCCAGGTTGTAGCCTGGCTTAGGGCATTTGGTGGTGGAGGGCTGAGTCCAGGAAAGCCAGGGAGCATGTGGGGAGAAGCCAGGGCTTGATGGGGTCTTTGGAGGTACTGGCCCAGACTGGGTGCAAGTGGGAAGCCAGTACTGGGGCTTGGTGATTGGAGACAAAGGCAGGGTGGGGGACTGTGAACAGAAGTGAGGGAGAGGGGGTATCAGGGAGCCTGGCTAGGAATATGGGGAACAGAGGGGCTCAGACTGCAGAACTGGGGAAGTGGCTTTGGGTCAGTGGTGGGTCCTCACCTCGGAGCTGCCTCCAGGTAACTGTGGGTTCTGGCCGTCCTACGGCCAGGCAAAGCAGGTTCACGTTGCCCCCTTCATTTACCGTCACAGGGGAGGAGATGTTCACAATGCGGGCAGGGACTGTGGGCAAGGCAGAGGTCAGTGTGGGACTGTGTGCACTCCCTGGGGGTCCAGACCCAGCCTCCTCCCTCAGACCCAGGGGTCCAGGCCCAGCCCTCCTCCCTCAGTCCCGGGGGTCCAGCCCCTGCCCTCCTCCCTCAGACCCAGGGGTCCAGGCCCAGGCTTCCTCCCTCAATCCCAAGGGTCCAGGCCCCAGCCCTCTTCCCTCAACCCAGGGGTCCAAACCCCAGCCCTCCTCCTTCAGTCCCAGGGGTGCAGGCTCAGGCCTCCTCCCTCAGACCCAGGGGTCCAGGCCCAGCCCTCCTTCCTCAGACCCAGGGGTCCAGACCCAGCCCTCCTTCCTCAGACCCAGGGGTCCAGACCCAGCCCTCCTCCCTCAGACCCAGGGGTCCAAACCTCAGCCCTCCTCCTTCAGTCCCAGGGGTCCAGGCCAGCACTCCTCCCTCAGACCCAGGGATCCAGGCCCAGCCCTCCTCCCTCAGACCTTAGGGTACAGGCCCAGCCTCCTCCCTCAGACCCAGGGTCCAGACCCAGCCTCCTCCCCCAGACCCAGGGGTCCAGGCCCAGCCCTCCTCCCTCAGACCCGGGGGTCCAAACCTCAGCCCTCCTCCTTCAGACCCAGGGATCCAGGCCCAGCCCTCCTCCCTCAGACCTTAGGGTACAGGCCCCAGCCTTCCTCCCTCAGACCTTCTGTACACCTCGCTGTCCTCTCCTGCCTCTGTTCTCTTCTCTGCAGTCTCTGCCCGGGGCCTGGCCTCTAAACTAATCACTGGCTTTCTCTGTGTGTCTTTTTCTGCTTTCACCCTAACTTTCTCTACCTTCTGGTCTGATTTCCTCCCTCCCTGGCTCTATTGGCTCTACTTTTATTTATTTGCCATTATAATTAGGATTAGGATTTTTTTTTTAGTATGTCAGATTAAACCCAGGGGTGCTCTACATCTGAACTCTACCCCCAGCCCTTTTTATCTTGGGACAGGGTCTCACTAGGTTGCTGAGGTCGGCCTGGAGCTTGTCATCCTCCCGCCTCAGCAACCCAAGTTGCTGTCATCCCAGGCATGTGCCAGTGTGCCCGGCTACTTTTATTTATTACTACTTTTAAATTAACTTCTTTAACAAATACACATATGGCACTTCTTATGTGGTAGATTGTGTTCTAATTGCTGTACAAAAATCTACTCACTGGCTGAGTGTGGTGGCTCATGCCTATAATTCCAGCTAACTAGGGAGGCTGAGGCAGGAAGATCACAAGTTCAAGGCCAGCTTAGCAACTTAGCAAGGAGGCCCTAAGCAACTTAGTGAGACCCTGTCTCAAAATAAAAATGAAGGGTTGGAGTAGTGGCTTGTCGGTTACAGCACTTGCCTGGCATGCATGAGGACACAAGTTCAAACCCCATCACCATGTACGCAATGAAGTGTCAGAGCAACAGAAGCCACATGAAAAACTAAAATTGATTCTCTCTTTCTCTCTCTCACTGTCTCTCTCTCTCTCTCTCTCTCTCACTCTCTCTCTCTTTTATAAAGAGAGGGACAGTGAGAGGGAGGGAGAGAGAAAGAGAGAATCAGTTTCATTTCGTTTTTCACATGGCTTTTGTTGCTCAGACACTTCGTTGTGTACGTGGTGCTGGGTTTGAACCTGCGTCCCTGCACATGCGAGGCAAGTGATGAAACCGCTGAGCCACCATTCCAGCCCCTGTCCCTGTCCCTTAAAAAAGAAAAGAAATGAAATGAAAAGGGCTGGGGATGTGGCTCAGTGGGAAAGCTCCTCTGGGTTCCGCGTATTCACGGAACCCTCCTCTGCTCGGGGCGGGTGTTACTATATTTTGCCACTTTTAACGTTTGTGCTCATTTTCCCCCTTCCTTTGAACATCCTCCAGTTAGGACTGGCTTTGCAATATAGGAGGCCAGAGTTTAGCTGGCAGAAATTTTTTCTTTTCTAGTAAAGAATAAAATGCAGGTGGCCCCTCGGATGGGGTGAAGGCAGCCCGTCCCCATTTCCCGGGTGAGGAGGCTGAACTGGCCTCTGCTTGCTCAGGTCCCTTGCTGGTGGGTGTTGGCACTGAGGTTGGAACCCGAGCATCTGGCTCCGCAGGGGTGCTCATCAGGACTCCACCTGGCTCTCCCTGTCTCTGGCTTGCCATCCCCAGGGTGCTCACGGCACCAGCCCAGTCCGCTGACGAGTGAGGCGGCCCCCCAGCTCCGCCTCTGGGCCCTCTCATACCTCCCAGCCCCTGTGGGGCTGCAAAGGCCCTGGGGGACTTGCATCCCTTCACCTGGCCTCTCCCCACCACCCCACCAACCCCTGTGGGCGCTCTTTCTTTTCTGGTTTCAGCTCAGCTCCGGCACCAGGCCTGGAAGCCTTCCCTGAACCAGTCCTTGGGAAATCAGCTCCATGGGTGGGGACAGCTGGCCTCAGTGTCTCCTCAGTATCCAGCATAGCCCTGCATATGGAGGGCACTGAGGAGACGGGGCTCAGCAGATGCACGCCACCTTCCTCTGAGTACCCCTCACTCTGTGGCTCCCAAACTGTCTCAACAAACTGTCGCCGTCTGTATGACTTCCCCCTCTGCTTGGGGGAACCCGAGAGGGCTGTGCCCATCTTCCACCGAGCCGTGCCCCAGGATGGGAGATGAGCGCTGGTGTGCCTGGGGTGGGCGGTCGCTGGGAGCCCCACTCCCCACCACAGTGCAGCCTGTGGTCATGGCCCTTCCTCCCGGGGCCCTGGCCGAGGGCTCACCATGGACGATGAGGTAGACCTGAGTGGTGTACGGCTGGTGGCGGGTCTGGAAGGAGCAGGTGTAGAGGCCCTCGTCCCCGAGCCCCACCTGGGTGATGAGGATGGAGAACTCCTCGGGCGTGTTGATGAGCAGCCGCACACGCGGGTCACTGGTCCAGCGGTCATTGCCAGCGTACAGAATGTTGGAGCGGTTCAGCCAGGCCACACGCGTCACGTGCTCGTCGATGAAGCAGCTGAGGGGCAAGGGGAGGAAGAGGGTCCCTTCTGACCTGAGGGGCAGAGCTGGCTGTGCAGACTGTGCAGGTGGGTAACAGCCTCAGAGAGCAGATGGACTAGAGGACGGCTGTGTGCCAGACCAGAGAGGGGCACTGACTCTCTGGGAAGGAACAATGATGTGGGAGGGGACAGAGCCCCAGAGAGAGGACAGAGACACAGAGAGTGAGGACAGAGATGGGGGGACAGAGCCCCAGAGAGAGGACAGAGACCAGAGAGAGGACAGAGACCCAGAGAGAGGGGACAGAGGCCCAGAGAGAGGGGACAGAGATGCAGAGAGTGGGGACAGAGATGGGGGACAGAGCCCCAGAGAGAGGACAGAGACCAGAGAGAGGACAGAGACCCAGAGAGAGGGGACAGAGGCCCAGAGAGAGGGGACAGAGATGCAGAGAGTGGGGACAGAGACCTGGGGGGCAGAGACCCAGAGAGAGGACAGAGACCAGACAGAGGGACAGAGACACACAGAAAGGACAGAGACCAGCAGGGGACAGAGGACCAGAGAGAGGGAACAGAGACCCAGGGAAGAGAGGAGAGAGCTACAGAGAGAGCCTGTGGGGTCTCTGAGGGAGGAAGAGCTCTGGGGAGGCAGTAAGCCCTGTCTGGAGCCCTAAGCAGCCTCTAAGCTTAGCGTGTGTGAACTCTGGAATCCTGGACATGCAGGTTTCAGTCGCTCCCCTCCTTTGACAGATAGAGACCCCGAGACTCCAGGTGGAGCTGAGTCAGAGTCCACACTCCTTACAGCCTGATGGGGACAGTGTGGCCCAAGCCTTGCTCTGCCAGCATCTCCCCGACCCTGCAGGCCAGGGTCTGAGGACCCAGTTCCTGAGCCCCGTGGCAGGAGGTACCTGAGGGTGGCATTGTCGCCTTCACACACTGTGTAGTTGTCTGCAGGGTTGCTGAACTCGAGGCTCTGGGACAGCAGCCCTGCGGAAGAGAGGGGGCAGCTGAGCCCTGGCAGCCAGGGCAGGGACGGGCGTGGCATGTGGACACACACACGCACGTGCCTTGGGGACGCAGTCCTTCGGCACCCACCTCCACCCACCTTTGCATCCACACCTGGCAGACACAGACCTGGGCCTGCACTGGGTGAGACAGGTGGGGAGAGGTTAGCTTACGCGGGCAAGTACACCACACAGCTCCAGGTACGGAGACGCACAAACACACACAGACGTACACAGATGCACAGAGGTTGAAGACACACATGCACAATTACACGAGTGCACAGAATATGACACCCATGTGCACAGGTTCATAACTGCACGGATGCACACACATGTGCGGATGGCTCACGTGTGCACGTCTACACGTACAGCTATGATGCATCACAGACACATGGGCACCCAGGCACACACATGCACAGGCTGACGAATGCACGTGTAAACATGCACAGACACATAAGGAAGGCCTGCACACAGATCCACACACATGCATGCGCACACGTGAGTTGAGAAATACGCCAGCAGGCACACAGAACCAGCTATGCATGGGACTCAACAGGGACATTTATGACCCAGCTATGTAGACACATTTGCCACAGACCCTCCTGTAGACAGTGCACGGCCACACACACGCCAGACACACGCGCGGGCCTGTGCTCACAGGGCGCTCTTGCGGGCACATGCTTGCGCACTCCAGTGCAGCCCATGGCCCCCTTAGACCCCCCCCATTCATCTCTGTGGACTGTGGCCAGCAGGCTGGACCGGGGCCAGGGAGAGGGGGCTGGGCACGCGGAGGCGGTGGAGACAGCACCAGGCACAGAGGGAGGGAAGCCGGCTGGATGACCTTGGGTGCCTGGAGCGGGAGGGCTCTGTGCGGATGCCCTGCCCCCAGCCTGGGAAGAGGAGCTAATTAATCTAATGAATTAATTGTCCGTGATGCCCCGATGACTCCCAGGGGCCCTCTCCATCAGCAGCCCCTCAGGTTGGGGCCAGGACAGAGGCAACTGCACTGGGCTGGCCGGGTGCTGGGCCTGGGGCTGGGCCTTGCAGCCCTTCAATCCCGGCTCACCCAGGCCAGGGTGACTACTGTGCTTCAGAACCCAGGATGGAAGGAGGCCTAGTTCTCCCCCAGTTGCACGCAGTGGGCGCTGCCACACGCAGCCCTGCTCATGACAGGATGGACATACACAGTCACCAGGGCTTGGGAAGGACGTGGAGCCAGCAGCTTCTCGGTCACACACAAGGCTACAGCCCTGCTCAGAGGAAGCAGCACGCAGTCACGCTGACTCCCACAGCCCCAGACACACGCCAGCAGGTCAGCTGGAAAAGAGCTGCTTCCCAGGAGCAGTTCGACTGTCACACTCAGCCACAGCGAGCCCCAGTCAAGCGGCACCTGTAGACTAAATTGTCCCAGCAGACATCACTGGCGTCCGCATGGTTCCTCTCACACGAACTGGGCGGCCAAGTCCACAGCCTCCCCAGAGTGGTGCTCACACACACACTGGCTGATCTGTCACTCTGACATCACCAGCCCGAGGGGACGCACCCTCAGCCCCACTCTGGAAGACCCTGGGTCAGATGCACACAAAACTACAACCTGTGCAAGAAGACAGTGCCACTGTCACATCCCCTCAAACAAAAAGGCCATCCTGGACTGTACTCAGATCACATGGCCACACAGCCACACAGGGAGTCTGAAAGTCACACACAAAAAGATGCATTTGGGCCAAAAGAGCCCTGGATCACGCCATTGAGTCCTATAAAGCAGTCACACATGGGCACCAAGATCCCTCCCCAGGCTGGCCAAGGTGGATAGACCCTGCCCCCAGGATGTGTCAAGCTCCTGGGGCTCCCCAAGCTAGTCCTGCTGACATCTGGGGCTGGACTGTCCTGTGTACTGTAGGGTGGCTCACATTGTTCCTGATCTGGACCTACCAGGGGACAATGGCTCTTCCCACCTCACAGTGGTGATAAACAACTCTATAGGCTGCGGGGCATCTGAGTCCCACTGAGAGCTGAACCCTAAAGACAGGAAGGCCTGAGGCTGAGGGGGAGCTGTCCAAGGTGCCGCCCGGGTTCAGGGATGCAGGGAGCCTGGACGCAGCTCTGGCCTGCCCAGCCCACAAGCCAGGGCCCTAGGTGGGTACGTAGGGCTCTCAACCAGCAAGGAGGACAGACACGCTGGACGAACACACACACTCCTCCCACAGGTGAATTTCCACCCTCAGAGCTGCACCCCTCCGGGGGCTCCCTTTGCCCCAGGACCACATTCCCTCAGCCTGGTGCCTGTCAGAAGCCCAGTGACACTCCTGCCTCGTCTGCCTTGGCTCTTGTGTGTCATGTGGTCCAGTTCTGCATTGCCCTCATGTCCCCCACACATTCACTGAACCATCGAACACTTCTTCTCCAGGGTTTCCAGTGTCAGGGACTCTCCTGCCCTGCTCCCGGAGCACCTTGAATCGAGGTTGTCTGTCTCCCTGTCTCTGTCAGAGCCTGGCTCCAAGTCCCAGGAAATGTGTGAGTAAGAAGCAAATCCATTGCTCAAGCCTTTAGCTCCTTGTCTGTGTCCGGGAATATGGATGTCCCAGACCTTTGTATGAGTCTCACAAAACCCTGTGCTGTGTGACCTTGGGCATGTCCCTTCCCCTCTCTGGGCTGCAGTCAACAGAGGTGGGGGTCAGCTCTTCAGAGTCCACAACCCACTCTGTCCTAGGCCTGGCTCCTCCCTCTGTTGTGGCCCTGACTGCCCTAGGCGATCTCAGTCTGCTGGCCTCAGCACAGGGGACTCCTCTAGGCTCCAGACTGGCCCAGCTCTCCGTGTCCACAGGAGGCCTCGGCAGATGCTTCCTGCAGGAATAAACAGGCTAGTGTCTGCATTCCTGCAATGCCCGGGCCACCTCCACCAGAGCTCACAGGACACTGTGGCGTCCGGCTTCCCCAGCAGACTAGAATAGAAGTTCCTTGAGGGCCTGGTTCTGACTCAGCTGTGTCCCCAGCATCTCCCAGCACAGGACCTGGCCCACAGGAGGCATTGGTGAACGAGTGACTATGACACACTTCGACTCTTAAACTCCTACTCATCCCTCAAGACACCAACATAAACGCCCCTTCCCCCAGGAGGACCTTTCCAACTGTTCAAGACAGAGTCTGTACTCCCTTTTCTGGGCACCCTATGACTCAGCTGAGATAGGGTTCGTGATGACTCCGCTGACCAGGAGTTCCCTGAGAGCTTGACACCTGGTTGTGTGCCCAAGGGCTGGCCTAATTCAGAGATGGGAAGCATTTGAGGAAAGGGAATGGAAGGTCCCCAGAGACTGGATAATATCTCCCAAAGAGCCTGGACTGGGAAACCAAATATTTGATCTACCATTTCCTGGGTCAACCTGAGCTTCAGTTTCCCCAAGTGGAGAAAATGAAAAACCAGAGTTCTCTACAAGGGTTTTTGGGAGGGGTTCCCTGTATACATGCAAGCAAAGGGCACAGCTCAGCACTTAGCACACAGAGAGGGCCAACAAATGCTAGCCGTTCCCAGCAGTGCCTTTGTATTATTCGTTTGGTGCTGGGGTTGAACCCAGGTGTGCTGTACCACTCCAACCCTTTTTATTTTTGTTTTGAAACATGGTCTTGCTAAGTTGGTGAGGCTGGCCTCCAAATTGGGATCCTCTTGCCTCAGTCTCCTGAGTTGCTGTGATTATAGGCATGTACATCATGCCTGGTGAGCACCTTGTTTTTAAAGAAATGTCTCCGGCTTTCCCTGGCTTGGCCCTGGTCTCCCTAGATGGGGAGGGCAGGGCCATGTCTGGGGTGCTGATGGCTCCTGCACAAACACCCTGTAAGCATCTGCACCCACAGCTCCAACACAGCTCACAGGGCGGGGGCAAGAGAACAGAGTGGGGTGCTGGACTCCCAGTTCTGCCTCAGAGTCTCACAATTACTTCACATCTCTAAGACTCAGTTTCCCCACCTGTAAATGGGAATAATAATCATTCCTCCCTTGCTGGGGTGTGGGGTGGAAGGGTTCCGGACGGCTGGCGTGGGTCCGGTGCTTGCAAACAGCTGCCCGGGGCTAGCTGGAGGAAGACGATGCTGCAGGGGCCAAGAGGCATCCTGGGGTCAGCAGGAGCATGTGGGTCCCTGCCCCTGAGGGGGCTTACGGTCCAGACTAGCAGGCCTCACGCCTGTCTGATAAATCAAGGAATGAAGGTCACAGGTAGGTGAGTAGGAAGTGAGATCTCAGGTGTCCCCGGAAGGAGCTTAGGAAAAGCCGGGCCTCCAGTGGGCTGGAGTGGGAATGCTCCAATTCCACAGTCCTAGAAGCCATGGATCGGGGGACCTGTGGCCCAGGGAGAGTGTGAGCTTGTGCAGGTCCCTCTGGGAGCTGGTGGTTAATTCAGGGTCGGGGCCTGGAGGCCCTTGGATCTCACTGGGGAGGGCTGTGAGAAGGGCCTGGTGCAACTGGCAGTGAGGACCCCCCAGACTCCACCTCCCCCAGACTCCTCCTCCCCCTGACTCCTCCTTCCTCAGACTCCTTCTTCCAAACTCTTCCTCCTCCCCCAGTCTCCGCCTCCTCCAGACTCTGCCTCCCCCAAACTCCTCCTCCTCTCTCAGGCTCCTCCTCCACCTCCCCTAGGCCCCTCCCCTTCACCAGACTCCTCCTCCTTCCCCAGACTCCTCCCCCTCTCACAGACTTCTCCCACAGACGACTCCTGTTTGCTGAACCAGAAGCCTGCAGGTCCTGCACGGTGAAGCCAGCCGTCCAGACCAAGGGCCCAATGCCCTGGAAAAGGATGCATCGTATTGGCTGCTGATCACAGGGCCTTTGTCTCTGTTGCCCCCAGGATCTAAGATTTACTTCTTCTCCTCTTCAGGCCTGAAATGAACTCTCACCTGCCTAGCCTTGGCTTCCTCCACCCAAACTCAAGCCACAACTCATCCCCCACATTACTCTGACCTTTTTTATACCACTTGACCCTCTCTGAAATGCCCTATTTACTTCTCGGAGATTTCATTGTTTTTGACCTCTCTGTCCCACAATGGTCTAAGCCCATGAGGGCGGTGACTTGGTCTGGCTCTCTCACAGCTGTACATATCTCACCTGTGTCCAGAACAGGGCTGCGAGCTTGAAAAACATCTGCTAAACGAACCACGGTCCAGTCAAACCTGGAGCTCTGAGGTCAGGGGCAACACCAAGACTCAACCCTCCTGTCTCCTTGGGTATGGTCACCCCACCAGCTGCGGTGGAGTGAAGGAACCTCCAACCCTGCTGCAACTGCCGTTTGATTTTGTTGAATATCTCCTGATACAGAGTAGCTAATTTTGTGAATGAATATGTACTGCTTAAGAAAGAGAGTGTTGGCATAACAGATTTAGAAAAAAATTAAAAGTAGAGTAATATTTATGGATGCCAGGGAGGTTTTGTTAAGTGCAAATGAGCTAGTTGCAAAGAAATGGGCTTATTTTATTTCTATTTTGGGGAAAAAAAAATCCCCCAACCAACCAGCCCTCTCCTTACGCTGACCTGCACATGTTGAGCCTGAGTTTGTGTGAGAGAAAGGCGGCAGGAGCCTGGGTGTGACCAGGGCAGGGCTGGAACAGGATGGGTCTGCTTTTATACCTGTTGCAAGGTGCCCCATTTCACTCCTGCGCATCTCGTGACTTGGAAAGCATCATGAATAGCTGTCACAGCTCCCCTCCACCCCACCCTCTCGTCCTGTTCTCAGATGGGGAACCTAAGACCACAGAAGGGAAAGGCGTTGACCAAGGGCACAGGCTGCCTCCTGGCTTCACTAGTGTCCCACCCCAGGATGCGTGCGCGGCCATGATCTCTGGGGTCTTGAAGACAAAATGTGGAAGAAGAAAGTTAACCTCAAGTGCGAAGAGGGAGGGGGCAGAGGGAGGAGGACTAGAAAGCAAAGGTACAAGGAGTTGGGGGAGGAAGAAGGCTGAGCAAGGGGGAAGAACGAGGACTGAGGTATGAACAAGGGAGTCAGGAAGACAGAGCAGGGCCTCACGCGGGGGGTGACCATGGAGAGCAGTTTGAGAGGCTGATGTGACACTGAGACCAGCAGGGATGAGGAGACAAAGACCCAGGGACAGAAATGGATGGAATGTCTCCAGAATAACAGAGACAGGACAGGAGTCTCCAAATGGCCAAGAAACGGAGACCCAAAGAGACTCGTGATGGGGACAGAGAGGAAGAAGAGCAGGTGGTCAGCAAGTCAGAAAACTACGCAGCCTTCCGCAGCAGCGAGGGGCAGACACTCTGGCCCTGACCCGATCCTGTGAGGGGACGTGGGCGTCCTGTCTGGCTGAGGCTGTGTTTGTGCGACTGTGGGTGTCTGCAGGTGCTGTGACGGTGTTTGTGTAGGCTGTGCTTATCTGGGATGGAGGCTGAGAGTGGCTGCCTCTTTTTGATGCTGCTGGGGTCACTACATTGGGGTTTCCTGTCCCTGGTTTTGAATACCTGACTGTAACCCTTGGTTGGGTCAAGGCCTGGGGGGAATCCTCCAGAAGCACTGGATGAACAGCATTCTCTGCCTCCTGAGCTCCCCCTGGGTAGCTCTCCTGTTCTCCTTCCCTTCCCCTCCAGGGCATCTCCTTGACCATCCCCTCCAGGTCTGGCCCTGCTGGGGAGACTCAGGGTCCAGCCACACATCCTCCACCAGGACTCCCTTCCAATTCAGCTGGAGACCCTCCCTCAGGACCTGTCTCCTTGGGTAGGGCTGAGATTAACTGTGACCTGCATTAACCCTTCCCTCCCCTCCTCTTCCAGTGGGTCCCTGTCCTTCCTCTGTCCATCTCTCATGCTCTGACCAGCCCAGGAATCCAGACACTCATCAGAGCTTTGGAATCAGTCTGCCGCCCAGCACCCCAACTTCCTGGATTTCAGTACCATTCCTCCACTTAACTGCAACACCCCAAATGCCAACAGTTTCCACCTGGAAGACCCACTGGGAAATTTCAGCTCCTTCCTCCCTTTTCCTGGCTCTGGACACTGTGTCCCCTCCTCTTACTGACCCTGGGCAGACGTCTATCCCCACACCTCTTTCCTGAGACGCATACCCCAGCCCCCAGGCACGAACTCCCTAAGGAACCCTCTCCATGCAGAGACAAGACCCTTGACCGCATCGTTCCCCACATCGCAACCCAACGCAGTTCGGAGGTCGTGCCTGCCCGGGGTCCCTTGCTCCAGCGTCTGCGCCCCCTCCCTGATCCGCAGGCGCACACTCTGAGCCCCCAGGCCCGGACAAGGTGTCCACGACCCCCGTGCTGGCCGGGAGAAGCGGGCCTCCGCCCCTGGGCCCAGGATCCCGCCCCGGGACACGATCGCCCCCCATCCCCCGGGGCGCGATCCGCACTTGCCAGGATCCCCTTCCCGGCCAGGAATTGCAACCCCCGCCCCGGGCCCAGACCTCGGCGACCAGCCCTCCGCTCCGGCCCGGGGATGCAGCCCTGCACCCCTGTCCCATCCCCCGCCCCGGACCCCGGAGTCCGGGCCGAGCCCCCCGCCCCCGGCGCTGCGGTACCTCGGCTGATGACGGCCAGGCCGGCCAGGGCGGCGGCGGCG
>PVKS010012076.1:31782-54924 GCA_004027875.1 Aplodontia rufa | reverse complement strand
AGGGACTTGGGTCATCTCAGACGCATTTTTATGCCTTCATAAAGATCAGACGTACCCCCAGGCCACAGCTGACACCAACCTTCAGAGCACCTGTCCTGCTAAGAAACAAAAACCAACAGGACTGAATCAATCTGAACCAGTGGCCCAGGGGTTGGGCTCTGTGGGTCTGGAAAAAGCTTATGTGTTAAGAATTCGTTGGAGGCCAGGGAAAGAGGGAAAGATGCTAGACCCTGTCAGACAGGCAGAGCAGCAAAGTCCCCCAGACCTGGCGCTAGCAACGGTGTGCACCCAGCTTGCAGGCGGGACAGAGCCTGCCTGTTCCTCAGGGAGAGGCAGGTGCAGCCAGGAGTGTCTGCCACCTCTCACGCTTAACAAGGGACACAAAACCTCTGCCCCTCCTCTCCCTCAGCTGAAGGTTCCATTCTCCTTCTGGATCCAGGCACAGAAGGCAGACAGCAAGGACAAGAATGTGGCTGTTCAAGGACCAAGTTCCTTGGGGGAGGGGAGCAGGCAGGCCTGGAGCAACCCTGATGTTGACAGAGGAGAGTGAGTCATCCGGAGGCCAGGAATGAGTCTTCAGTGGCTGCTCTTCATTGCTCCCTTCCCAAAGGACTGCTCAGACTTCTGCACACCCCACCAAGTGCTGGGAACCGACCAGTGTTCTCTGTATTAAGGCTTTCACAGTGTGGGACGCAGCCTGGTGGCAGAGCACTTAAAGAGTGTCCACAGGCCCCATGCAGGGAGCGCCTGGCTAGCTCACAGCATCTTCAATCACTGAATCAGACACGTTCAAAGGAGCAGCAGACCCTCCACACGATCTGTCCTCATCCATGCAACGACAAGTCCTCTCACAAGTCACCCACTACCACACTCTGGGTTTGCTCATTTATGGGGTCCTTCCCCCTGTACTCACTCCAGAGCCTACTTCCTAGGCCTTTAAAGCACCTTGACCATAGAAGCACAACCACAGTATCTCAGGGCTGGCCAGCCACCCTCTTCTACCTTCAGAAGCCTTTCTCCCCAACCCCACAGCACCAAAATAAACACAAGTACTCCTTGGCCTCCAGCGGAGGTCACAGCATGCCAACCACATCTTACTGGAACATTCCACGGCAGAGGGTTTCTGGGAACCATCTGTGGTACTAGCTGAAGCTCCCGGGTGACCGGCGGAGGATGGTGGTCTTGGCTGAATGGCAGACCCAAGCCCGGAGCCCAGAAGCATCACTGAAGTCTTGTGAAACTGCCAATCCTGAGCTGGGAAGGCTGCAGTGGTTCATCAGCCTGGAAGCACCAGGGGCAGCACAGCTCCTGGGCAGAGTGCAGTGGCCTGGCTCTCCAGGCACTGGCCCTGAGAGGCCAGGGTCACCCCCACGACCAGGTACCATGCTGTTTGGCCCAAAGAAGCTTTGACCATGAGCCCTTCCAAGCTTTCCAGCCACAGAGGGTCTTTACGCCTTCCCTGGGTTAAGCTGGTGGGGCGAGAGTGTGTGCTACGTGCCCTTTGCCCCCTGAGAGCTGAAGTTGATTTACTTCCCCAACTGTATCTGCTTCCAGTCTTTCCCCAAATCTTGGTCATCATCAGTTATCCAATTCTTACTCTCCATATCTAAGAACTGAAAGGAAGACCTGGTAGGATGCCTTGGATTTGACTTAGGAGGTCCTTACTGGGGGACTCTGAGGGATGTTACAGATGGGCATCAGGAGCGTGTGCCCTGCTTCCACACAGCCAGGGTTCAAATCCCGATTCCTTTCTGCTTCCTCCCCCAGAGCAGCACCTACCCCAGATATCTGATCCACTGCGCACAAGCACTCTGGAAACAACAGAAATGTGTCTTGCTGGACAGGATGAAACTACCACCAACTCACTTTCCTCCTGGGGTCCTCCAAAAACAGGCAGCCCATGTGTCCAGTGTGAGACCCTGGGCTGCTCTAACCCTGGCTGGGACAATGTGCCTACTTCCTCGTGCCCTCTCTGGTGAGGGGCAGAGTCCCTTGGGGCCGCCTGCCTTCAACAGGGGTAACTTGGACTAGCAGGCCAGTCCAGATGACAGCCTTCACTGGCCCTGCTTTAGCAGGCAGGCTTGCGACGGGAAGCCAGAGTGCGAGAGGGCCATCCCGAGCCTCCGCAGCTTGAAGAGACCGCCTCCCGCTGGCAGGCACCCCAACACCCCTGCCACCAGGGCAGCTCCTCAGAGACGGGTAGGTTTCCTGTTGTGTCAGCCCCGTTTCCTTCAGCAACATTATACTGCAAACAGAGGGCCACTCTGAAGAAAGCACTGCGGTGTCCCGTTTCTGGCCGGGGGGAGGGGGGCATTCTGGCATCGTGACCCCTCGAGGCAGCGCCCTTCCCTTCCCTCCGCCCCTGATGAGCGGGCTTCCCTCTGCGACCTCAGATGGGCAAGTTCTGAATGGCAGCTGGGTCTATTACATGCAGAGTGACAGGGTTAAGCAGGACAGCCTCGACTCTTTATAAACTTTTGCCCTGTGGATATGTACTGGTTGGCGGCAGTACAAGACTCGAGCTGTATTACACGCCTTAACGATACGGTTCAACTGTCGGTCAGGCTTGGGCCTGGCACCCGGCCAGACCGCAATCAATGGGACACAGAGCCTCCCCCTTCAGATCATCACGAAGGCTCATATTATCTCCTCTTCGTCGTGCTGGTTAAATTTATGGAGCAGAACCCTGAAGCCGCATTCCTCGGCCCGGCCGGCCCACGCGGCCCTCCCTCCCTTTGTTCGGTACTGTAAGCGAGCTGCGCTCAGGAGTCCTGCGGGGCTGTTAGTTCAGGCGCTGACTGTTTGCTCATGACTGAAATGAAGAGAGTTCAGTGGAAGGGCAAAGGGACAGCCCGAGTGTGAACCCATCCCAGCAGCCCTGGGCCCTTACACGCAGGCCCCGAGCCGCTCTTGAAAGTACGATCTCACTTTGTTCTCACAAAAGCAAGATCTTCAGTCTGATCCCCGATGAACTTCCTGTAAAACCCACCAGGTCCTCCTGTGGTGCACCTCCACTTAAATGCATGGAATTTCCAGGGGCATGAGTGCTTCCAGGGAGATATAAACACGCACGCTGATACTAGCTGTCCTTATTTTTAAGGCAGAAAAAAATATGTTTTTCAGAGTGTTGGCTATCAAAGTGGGGCACGTCCCTACTGTGCGTATGCGTGCAAACGCGCGCGGGTGCGTGGGAGGAAGGTGTCTGTGGGGTGTCTGGTCCGATGGCGGCGCCAGCCTGCCGAGTCTGCCCACTTGTTATCCTCCCATCACTGCTGTCCTGCTTGTACCAAGCGCTGAGCAGCACACCTGGGTGGGCAGAACGTCATTTTGGCTTTAGAGTTCACCCTGCGAGGAGAGCAGAGTGGCACCTGCAGCTCACCATGGATGATGCCATGGCATGTGGATGCCAGCTGACGATGGCAGCTGGGGAAGTCATTCTGGAAGTGAGTTGAGGCTCTGCTGGGGACCATAAGTCAGGGCTCATGGTACGCATCTGCTGTGTCCTGGTGGGCCCACCTCTACAATGAAGCAATGGGCTGAACTCAGCAAGTCTGGAGTTCCTCTAAGGTCCAGGCATAGCGAGGAGGAGGAGGAGGAGGAACAAGAAGAACAGAAACCAAACCGAACCAAAACCGAAGCAAAGACACAACTAGAGGAGCAGGCAGGAAGCCCGAGGGGGAGCCCTGCTGACAGGGTCCCCTCCAGCGTGCCTTCAGACTTGCCAGACACTGGCAAGGAGGGCCCAAGCTCTGTAAAACAAACAGAAAGCCCACACGAGCAGCTAGGTGCCCACAGGCACTTCCCAGTTCTGGGCAGAGGCGCACTTCTTCGATGGAGTCCAGGAAAGCCAGGGGTCTGTTTCAAATCAGACCCTGCTTCAAACTGAAGCTGCAGAGTTGTGCTTCCTCATTCCAAATAACCCACACGTTTCTGGGTCTTCTTGTTCATTTTTTTTTCTTTTGCAGTTCTGGGGATGGAACCCAGGGCGTCATGCATGCCAAGCAAGTGTTCTATCACTGACCACATCCCAGCCCCCCATGGATTTCTGAATGGAACTCTAATATATGCTTGTGCACAGCTAGTTAGTTCATTTGCCATGCCAAAGCTAACGCTCCTTTTCTGGGGGTAGAACAAGGTTCCACGGAATGGAATGAATGGCTCATGGAAAACTGCTCCTGCTATCTAGAGTCCCTCTTGCCTGTGGTACTTCTCTATACTATCTTTTCCTGGTTTACTACAAAAACAGAGACAAGTTAAGGAAGCAGGTAGCAAGAAGAATGTAGGCTCATGTAGGAAATTCTAAAGAAAAATGTGTGATCCACGCAGCCTATCTCCGGTTGTTCATACACGTTGAGTTCATCAGCCCCAGGACAGCCAGGAAAGCGCTCGCACTCACGGTATCTCAGCGGCTATGGTGACCCATGCATGCGAGCCCAGTCTCCACTGGGTGTCGGTGTGTCATGAGCACCCCAATGACTATTTCGGCACATCACAAGCCCAAATGCCTCTAATGCATCGAAATTTGGAAAACTGGACCTGTCTCTGATTCTATCATGGGCCAACAGGACTTTGAGAACTTAAAAACGGTGTCTTCAATGCCTCTACTTCCTGTTGGACGTTTTCTATCTCAAGATTTTTTTTTATAAAGATTTGAATTTTTTTTTTTTTTCAAAGAAAGAGCAGGGCCGGGGGTGGGGGTGGAAGAGGGAATCAACTTTATTTTTCCATCTGGCCTTTGTTTCTCTGACACTTAGTTGTGTACCTGGTGCTAGGGTTTGAATACAGGTCCCTGCACACGCCAGGCAAGTGCTCCAACTACTGAGCCACTGCTCCAGCCCCTCAGGATCACTCTTATGACAATATTCCAGGAACACAGGATCGTAAGTACACAAGGAGGCCAGATTCTGAATTCGTGGAATGCAAGTTGCTTACAAGTTGGGCCCAGTAGCTGACGTGTGGCAAGAGCTGCCACGGCAGATCCCTGGGCGCACTCCGCCTGTCCACAAGATGCCTGATGCTGCTGTTTACGCCAGCATCGTGCACAGGGCGAGGAGGAGAAGCAAGCATATCATCTGGGACTTGGAACTAAAAGGAAGTATGCTTTGGAATCTGCCTTTGAGATGCTGCATGTGCCTTCTTGTTCTCTCCATTTTGTTGTTTTTATTTTTACCTTGACCTCTTGGCCATCGGCTGAAGGGGAGCTGTGAGAGCTCAGGCACCTCTGTGAGAAGAGGGCATGTGGGACGTGGCCACTGAAGCTGGGCGCTGGGCGTTACACGTGTCATGTAGGCTGCTGTGACACACTCCATCATACCACTCTGCAGTCTCCTCACAGGTGGCAACGGAGGGAGGGCCGAAGCAGTGACAGGCAGACTTGGCCACTGACTCAAGCCCTTCGGGGATGAGAAGTGACCGATCCGATGCTGTTCGATCCAGTGGGGGTAGGGGCTGGAGCCACACGCTGCTAAGAGTGCTTTCTCTGAGTACAGCGCCTTTTCACTTTTAGGAAGCATGATCAAGTTTTCATTATGTCCTACGTGGGCTTTCTTCATCCCCCATTCACCCTGATGGCAGGGCCAGCCCAGGAAGCAGCACTGTGACTTTCCTTTACACAACTAGGCAAGGACCATGCCACGCACACACGACCAGCACCAGCACCAGCACCAGCATCACCCCTTCCTCTTTGCCGGGGGATAAAAACCCACGTGCAGAAGTCCCAAGAGTGAAGTGGCATCAGGCTGGAATCAGCGTTCTGGGCTCATGATCTGCAACCCTTTCCTCTTATCACAAGGCCAGGCTGCTGCCAGTATCGGAAGGGAACATCCACATAGGCCACTTTGATCACAGAGGCTGGCGTCACGGATCCCACGTGACAGATTAACAACACGCACTGCCACTTCAACAGTCAGAGTGGAGCTCCCCCACCCCGCTCTGTTCCTTTGACAGCTCCCCCAGTGCATTTGGGAAATAATAAAAATTCTAGGAATCCTGACCTGGAATTTAAAACAAAACAAAAATCTGTGGCACATTAGGCTTTGATAGAGTTTTTAAAAATCTGCCACTCAAACACTGTGAGTCCAAGTCCCTGATGGACTGCCTGGCCTGAGTGCCAAACCCCAGAGCGCCTGCCCTTCTTGCCCAGAGATGTGCAGAATTAAGCAGAAGGCTCAACGCATGACAGGGGCTCTAGTTCTGAGAGCAGGGGAAGTGGGGAGGATGAAGTTGGAGATGAAATAAGAAATGAGCATTTAATCCCAAGTTGTCTCTACCTTCATCATGCAGAAATCCTGAAATAACAAAGGGTGTGTGATGAACGGTTCAAAGAGCCCATCATGCTGAGCTAGGAAGCAGCAGCTTCCTCTTCAACTCAGCTCTGAACTTGAGAGCATATTTAAAAACCAGGTTTAGGGGACCCCAACCTACTTGCCAATACTGTTGTGAGACTGCTCTGGCAGGAGTCAGACAGATGAGCCCTCAACAGTTACAGCAGCCCACCGAAGAGGGACCAGACTGCACCATTCAAAACCCGGAACCAATGCTGACCCCAGATTGTCCCACGTCTACAAAATACAACGATTTCTGAAGAACCACGTAATGCCTTCGAGCTGTTTATCAGAAGAGCTGGCTGAGCAACAGTGGCCTGTCAGCCACGGCAGGTCGCGAGCCAGGTCGCGAGCCCCGTCCTCATTCCCATAAGCATGCCATCATTCCTGGCTGTCCTGCCTGCGAGACAGCAGATGCCAACACTGGGAGACATTCACTACATAACTTTTACCTGACAAACCTGGCTCCAGGACAGATTTCCATATCATGTGGGGCTTTTGGCTGAACTCTGCTCGAACCCAGAGGCATCTCCTTTACAGCAGACACTAACAATAGTGGGATCACCTGCTCCTCACAAGCGGGTTCAGGGCAAGTTCGTGGCCCCACACACCTTCTCCAGCAGGCTCTCATGCACTGGCTGAGAGGCCGGCAATTCCGACAGGTTCATAGGCCTGCTTTAGCTGCCTGCATCGCTGGAGAAAAAGAAGGGGTAAGATAAAAACCCACAGCAAGTGTTCAGCCAGATTTCAGAGAGGGGGTAAGAAAACAGGTTTCTGCTTCACTTGTGCGCACCCTTCTGCATTCGGGGAAGGATGTCGACAGCATTCCTGAGCTGCATGCTGCGCCAGGCTGAGGGCTGCGGTTTAACCGCGTCACCGCCCGAGTGGGGGGAGTCTCCCTCCTTGCTAATAAACATAGGACAATGACTCAAATCCAGGGCTGTCGTTTCCCCAGCCTCCCCCAGCCTTCCACAGCAGACTCGGGGAGCCCTTCCTCCCTCAGCCTTGCAAACGCCTGGCTGCTGCTTCCACTGGCCGCCGTGCTTCTCCTCCAGCACTGGGGAAAACCTGAGATTTTATGTCCTTTCCATAGCCCTTTCTGAAACAAGCGCTGCTCTTTGAAGAAAGACCTCTTGCCCTTGGAGTGTCAAGATAAGAAAACTTTCAGCAACTTCCCCTGGAAACTACAAAACACCCATCAGCACCCAGGATCTAAGTACAGTGGCTTGCCAGCTGCCGGCCCCTCTGAATGGCTTTTTATGGTTCAGGGAGGGGTGGTGACAGGGCCATGTCACTGCCATTGGGTGTGCGCTCTCTTTCATGTTCTTGGGATCTGACGAGAGCCTTCTACAACCTGTGTCTTTACGACACACAGAAAGAGAGATTAAAGACCAATACCAGACTTAAAACAGGGCTGGCATGGCAACGGCTTCTCACCAGATGCTTTCTGGATCTTCCTGGGAAGGAAGGGCCACAGACTGCCTGTGCAGATGTGGTCTGAAAGCCACTGTGGTGCCTAAACAAGAAAATACACAACACAGACCCACGGCTGGGTCGGAGGAAAAGCTTAAAAATGTTTGTAAGCTATGTCATCATTATTTACTAATGCCACCAGACTTATGAGGACTGTTGAGAAATAATGACTAACACCCTAAGTCTGGGATACTAGTTGGAGGTGGAGGGAAAAGGACATCAAGAAGGCAGCAAATCAGTGCAGAGTCTAAATTACAGGACTTATGATTGACAGATCATCTATGACTGACAGATCTACAGGGAAAGCGAAAGGATTCAAATGGCACGAATCCAAAAAGAATCTAAAAGGACACAGAGAAGATATCAGCAATGTTTAGAAGCTGACGCACAGATGGACACCTGGTGCTAAATCGGTGCAAAGCGGAGGACAGTAGGGTAGAACTTGCTACAATTCTGAAAGATGGATGCACCAGGGAGCTCAGAAGGCCGTGGGGGCCAGGGCAGCGCAGCCAGGCCTGTGTGTGAGGCAGTGGAAGCTGGGAGATGGGGTAAACATGGATGTGGGAAGCAGCTGGGCTGTAGGTTCCCTCTCGTACCCTCAGTCTGCTCCTTTCTCAGCAGAAGGCTGAGACCAACAAATCCCACCCAATCTTGTCACGTGAGGTCCCTGAGCCCCTCAGAGAGCTCCCAGTGGCCTTTCAGTGTCTTAGGTAGTCAGGAGTCACCCAACACCCGAGGACTCTATTCAGAGAAGAAAAAGACCAGGACTGAAGTTAGAAAACAGCTGAGGCAACAGCTCTGTGTAGAGCCGGAGCACGGCCAGGCCACAGGAGCAGGGCTCAGAGAAGCAGCTCCAGGAAGGCGAACACGGGATCCAAACACAGAGGAGGTGGGGGACACATTAGCAAAGGCAGACGAAAAGAGAAAGGAACTCCTAACCCCAGGTTAGAAACGCTGGAAGCACATAAACATCTGAGGGTCAGTTAGGAACAGGCAGACAGACACCACCTCTCAAAGCAGCAACAACTCTGGGGGACAGCTGGCCAGAAAGCCCAGCAAGGAAGCGCAGACAGTCCCCGTGAGGCCTCCCTGCAACACTGCCGATTCAGTCACGATGAGTGAGCGCTGAGCTGCAGGGGCAGGCCCACCACACCGCAGAGCAGAGTGGAGCCCGTGTTCCCTCCAGAACCGCAGGGCAAGCACCGCCAAGAGCAGAGAGGGCTGCAAGGCGGGTGGCGGGCAGCGGGTGCAGCACGAGGTGTCCGGGCACCCAGTCTGACTTTGAAAGAGTGAATATGTATTCACTTTGCTAGAATAGAATTTTACTTGAAAAGATTCAAGTAAAAAACACAGGTTTTAAAACACCATTCTTAATTATGGAGCAGATAATATTTATTAAATACATACAAGGTATAAAGAATAGTACAGGGGCTGGAGCGATGGCTTGGTGGTTATGGCGCTTGCCTGGCATGCGCAAGTACTCAGGTTCAAACCCCAGCAACCCACGTACACAACTAAGTGTCAGAACAATGAAAGTCATGTGAAAAACAATAAAAATTGATTCTCTCTCTCTCTCTCTCACTCTGTCCTTCTCTCTTTAAAAAAAAAAATAGTACAAAAAAAAATCAAAGAATCATTAGCTAATCTTAAAAACAAACAGCAAAGCTCAGATGATATTTTTTTTTTTTAAAGAGATGTGATGAGCCTCATAATAAAGTAGGGAGAAAAAAAAAGAGGGAAGCCTGGAGCTCCCCGCTCCAAACGCACGCCATCCCAACCCGCGAGTCCAATCACCACTAAAGGGCACTTCACCAAGGGCACAGGAAGCCTGGAGCTCCCCCCTCCAAACGCACACCATCCCAACCCACAAGTCCAATCACCACTAAAGGGCACTTCACCAAGGGCACAGGAAGCCTGGAGCTCCCCCCTCCAAACGCACACCATCCCAACCCGCGAGTCCAATCACCAGTAAAGGGCACTTCACCAAAGGCACAGGAAGCCTGGAGCTCCCCCCTCCAAACGCACACCATCCCAACCCGCGAGTCCAATCACCACTAAAGGGCACTTCACCAAAGGCACAGGAAGCCTGGAGCTCCCCCCTCCAAACACACACCATCCCAACCCGCGAGTCCAATCACCACTAAAGGGCACTTCACCAAAGGCACAGGAAGCCTGGAGCTCCCCACTCCAAACGCACACCATCCAAAACCACGGTCAAATCACCACGAAAGTGCACTTCACCAAAGGCACAGGAAGCCTGCTGTGATGAACACATAAAACTGGGTTAAGAGTATTAACCTAAGGGGGCAGCTGCGGCACTTGCCCAGCATGCACAAGTACATGTGTTCAAACCCCAGCACCACGTACACAACCAAGTGTTGTAGCAATGGAGGCCACATGAAAAACTAAATAAAACTGATTTTGTCTCTCAGTGTCCTCCTTTTCTTTTTAAAAAAAAAAGAAAGAAAAAAAGAGTATTAACCTAAAACCCAAACACCTTGGTGAGCCTCGAAGCGTCTTCAGAGCATCTGGCTTCAGTTAAACATTTGCTTACTGTGCACATGGTATACAGCAGGGGTTGAATATTCAGTCAGTTAACAGATCTCTATTGCCAATTTATTTATATTTACTAAGCAAGTGTGCCTGAAAATCACAAGTTCAGAACTGGCCAGCCTGAATAGTGGGGCCCCAACAGTTTAAATGAAAACATAAAAATTCGTTGAGGTTCCCTTCTTTCCACCAAGGATAGAAAAGCACTTTACATGCGGTAGTCTGGCCTGCTCCCTGTTAGCAAGGGGGCAGGTGCCAGCTGCTACTACCTTTAATTGTGCTGCTGGGGTCAATCGGTGAAGTCTGCGGAACAGATGAGCCCCGCCTTGTCCACAGTGCATTACTCAGTGACGCTGCACTGGACTCGAGCCAGACTCCCGGGACCCATACTCCTCATAAGGAGGGGAGGTTGTGTTCTGACTCCCCTTTGAAGTTTTCTGCAGTCCCTGGGATTTTATGATAGGGCTGGGGTCACCGCTGCCATTATGGATGTTTGAAGTATGTTTAGGGAAATGCACTGGGAGCTGTCTGTGGTGTTAGTGCGGAACCAGTGCCTCATAAAAGCTGCTTTCCACAGGAGTTCAAAGAGCTCATCCCAATGTCCTGGGCTTGTCCTGCTCCACAGACTTGCTAGGGCAGGAGGAGGTTTTGATAAGTAAACTCTGAAAGAGACACACCCTCTCGGTGGCTGGACAGTCTACACACCAAGAGAAGGACCTTGCACTTGAAGTAATCTCAGCACTTACCATGCTGCTGAAGCAAAATTTATTGGGATGGTAGGTGAAGGTGAAGGACTAAATTAGGTAAATTATCGTAAGAGGTCTTTCTGGTGTGTGATAAAATCTTTCCCATAGTTACTTTAAGAAACCCAGTATAAGTCAGGAGTAACCAGGGGGGCTGACAGCTTTTGGCAAGAAGCCAAAATGGAGTATCACATTACGGTGGCTCCTGCAGCTCAATCCAAATTAAGCCACTGTCACCAGGAGGTGCTGCCCATCAGCATCCTATTGGGTCCTCAGCATTTTTTTATGAGCAGCTCACTGAGGGAATTAACCAGGTAAGGTGCATGGCATGTGCTGGGCAGGAGCACGTGTGGAGTCACAAAAACTGAGAGGCGGGCAGGTTTTACATCTCTGCAAGTCTCTGAGTCTTGCCCAGAGAACAGCTGTCTTCTCTCATTTGCTTCTCCATCCAGTCTGTTGCAGTATAACATACTGAGCGGGTTCCAGAAGATTCCACTGTACACTCATCAGAAAATATCATAAAAACTCTTATGTATGAAATCATATATAAACATATAAAAAGAGGCATAATGTTATAGATCTGGGCTTCCCCAGAAGTCCCTAAGTTAAATTTTGAGATCCTATGTTCTAAAGGGCCCCACAGATACAAATTCTGTGCTAATTAAAAATCCCTCTATGTATTAGCGCAAATCCATTAAGGTTGTGGATTAGTAACACTATTAACTTGATCTCAATTACATAAACCCAGTAAAATAAGACACTATTTCTTGTAAAGCAGGTCATGACTAATTCAATCTCGTTTCCTTCCCCTTGGACAAGCTGCAGAAGATTTAGCAAGATTCCATCTTTGAGAGGCATTCTGGCAAAAGAGTTCTGGATAAAGGAATTAAAACAACCAAGCCCACCTTTCCTTCTTCCAAGGCTTGCACGCCTTTACTGTAATACAAAACGAAGTCTTTGATTCTCTGCTTGTCCACAGCAGGGAGTTAATTCTGTGCATTTCAGAATTATCTTACAGTCTAATGCTCAACCCAAATCTGGATCTTCTCCTCAAGGAAGACTTGAGCTTCACCCTGCGTGAGGATGGGCAATGCTCTAAGGGGAAACTGGGCAGACACGCAGCAGTCAGCCAAACCACGAGAGCTACATCCAGGGCCTCCGCAGACGAGTCCCACAGACAGCAAATTCCTCTTCCTCCTCCTTGAACGCACAAAACAGCTTTTACTCCCCCTCAGGAAGAACTAGAGACCCTGTTCCGTCCAAGTTCAAACCAAAACCTCAAATGCATATCTCATGTGTTAGGTATCACCCTGAGGTTGCAAAATGAATTCACAAAAGGGCTAGATTATTTAATTTTTAAATGACAGAAGCCAAATCAGTGGGCTGTCAAAACCTTCCATTCTTCTTTCTTTGTGCATGGTCCTGCTGACTGAGACAGGGACTGCCCTTAACGATGTACATGCTTAAACTGAGGTGATTTCTGCTTTCAGGAGCAGGATTATGTAGTTTCCATGAAGTCAGTTATCGCTGCATGCCAAAAATGGCAAAAGTCAGACGCTCTCCTTTCTAGAAACGATTATAATGCACCATGACCAAAAAAGTGTTTTTCCCTAACAGATAATCTTGCATAAAAATGAGTCATGGGATTTCAGAAATGGAAAGGCTTTTCTCAAATACATGTGTGCACGAACACACACGCTTGGCTTTTTTTTTTCCCCCAGCAGCAGATCTGAGCTTCCTATAAGCTGTGCTCTAATGAGGATGGCATCGTCTGGGGCCTCTGAGTGACAGGGGAGCGCAGTAGTTACAGTTCAGCAAGAGGGAAAGAGTCTGTCTCCTCGTGTTCCTGTGAGAGGAGTTTTAACTATAAGATATGAAGTTTCTTAGAAATGTCCTACCTGCAACCTCTTTGGCATGTGCTGCTGTGAACACCCCTGGCATGATTTCTTCTTCCTGGGTTGCTCAGGTAGCTGAGGAGGGAATGTCTCACATCCCCACCTGGGAAGCCCCAGTCTGCTGAGCTCAGGAGGTGAAGAGACATGGCTGTCTCATGTCACACGCAAAGCAGAAGACAGATGACACGCAGCCACTATGCCACCGTCCTGTCCCTCACTCCCAGTGGACAGCAGAGGTGAACTACCCTTCAAGTGGACGCAGCAGTAATTTTTCAGTTTCATGGCCATGGAGTTACATGGAAATAGATATGCTAACACTCCAGCTGCCTCAGGGCAGAGAGCCATGGGCCCACACACAGATGTGCCGGAGAGGCCCAGCTTTTCACCCCCATCAATACGCGTATCTCCAATGATGCTCCCAGAGTCTGCAAGACTCATCTGGAAGTCTGTTATGGTCTGGATCTTTAATGTCCTCCCAAAAGCTAAAGAGATAGCAAGGCAGGAATGTCAGAGGTGAGATGATAAGGTCAGAGCTGTAGGCTCATTGAGGACTAATCCACCTGATGCAGTAACAGCTGGAATGGCCCACTGAGTGGTAGCTGTATGCAGGTGGGGCACGGCTGGAGGAAGCAGATGGCTTGTCCCTGGCTCCCTGCTGTCCCCTTACTTCCCAGCTGCCATGGGCAGACGGCTTTCTTCCTCCTACCAGGATGATCTGCCCCGCCTCAGGCACAGAGCAATAGACTTGGCTGACCACAGCCTGAATCTCTGAATCCACACACCCAAAGCAAACTTCCTCCTTCCAGTTGTTCTTGTCAGGTGTTGATCACAGTGACGAGAGGCTGACTGGCACAAAGCTGTGTGCTTTAACTTACATGAATGTGGGGCAGCAGCCACAGGGATTAATTTCCTGGGTAGCAATTAAAAATATTTTCCTATTAAAACAAACATGGAATAAAATATACAATTTATTTATAGTTTTAAGACAAAAACAGGAACTTTCAAAGAAATGCTGGACTTGCTCTGTGCCTGAAAATATTGGGTTTGGTCCACTCTCCTCAGCCTCAAAGGGAACGCTGGCGAGTCCTCCGACATGTTGATTTCCACTAGGTCTGACCTCTGGAGGTGTCTGAAGGCTCAGTCCAAACCCATTCTGCTTGATGTGCTGTGTGTGACACCAAGCCTCTGGCGCAGCAGAGGCGGCAGCAGCCCCGCCCAACCCAAGCAGCCTGGAGAGTCCGCGGGAGCAACCCCTAGGTCTTCTCCGCCAACTTCTTTCTAACCTGTCCAACCTGCTCCCTTTCAGGTGCTACTGACCATGAGAGGGTCTTAGCTCACTTGTCCTGAGGGCTTTTCCTTAAGAATATCCACGTCAATTTCACACCCAAGAGGCCATTAATGGAAAGTGTCATTAATGAACTTTGGGTGGGGTCTTGGGAATGTTTGCACTGAAAAAGTTGAATTTGCCCACTATAAATCTTTTCTGTGAAATCCACTCAGTTTACTCAAATGTTCTCCAGCAACTAGCATTTACCAGTTGCATACACAGAGCAAGGGTCCTGGGATTCCAGAACACTATCAGTCCCGATAGCTTATTCTTAAACACTGATCTATCATAATCCTTCAAATTCCCCCTTCTTCCTTATCTAACTTAAATACGAGATAAGCTCAACACTCCTGGGCTTAGATAAATCAGTTTAATATTTCAAGTTCTGCCAACCCCTGTTTCTGCCTGAAGAAATGCTCTGGAGGAAACCTCCGGTCCAGCTCCATGAATCTTCCTGCCCTACCTTCCTAACATGCCATGTGCCCCAAAGTCTGCCTCTTCTCCCGGCCAGTGCTGCTTCCTGCTGCGAAGCGGGTGCTCCCGGTCGCACCAGCTTCCTACCAAGTCCTTTCCAACACCACCATCTGGTACCAGCACACCCACAGGGAACAGGCACCCTGCTCAGCCTGGCCTGGCTGCCAGTGTGGCTGCCCCTGTGCCACTCTCACCAGCTTTGCTTGGGAACAGCCAATGGGGCCCAATGTACATGGACCAGAAGAGGCGACCTGAGCCAGCACAGCGCTGCCTTGGAGAAGGCTTCCTGTCTCTGTTCCAAACCACACATACTTGTGCAGTTAGCACATGCAGCGGGGGATGGGGGCCCACGACAGCCATGTGAGGCTGGCGGCCCCACGGTCCTCTGCCCTCCTCCTCTACTCCTACCTGCCTTCCCAAGGACAGTGAGGTTGAGGGGAAACCTGGGGACAGAGCTAGGTGGTGTCTCTTTGGAATGCTCACACACTCCGACAGGGAGAGGAACTTGGAAGTATTTTAATCCAAAAGAGCATAAGGAGGGGGGTTCCTTATAAAGAAAATCATGTTCAAATAAACACGAAAAAGAGCCAGTGTTTCCCGCGAGGCTGCTGCTCGGAGGGTCACGGGAAGGAGCGCTCCCTCAGTGTCCTGGCTTACTCTGCCGTCATCTGAGTCATTTAAAGCACACATGCTAAGATCTAAGCCTTCCCTTGCAAGAGCAGCACAAAGGAAGCAGAAAGTCTCTTCCCGCGCAGACACGGAGGCACAATTCTTGGACTCTTGGGTTCCATTCCTGGCGTGGTCCCTGGGCTCAGGTCAGCCCTCGGTCAGAATCTCACTTCTAATCCCTTCAAATCATTCGTTAGTCCCGGTTGTCTAAACATTGAGGAAAAACCCTGACTAACACCCCTGGAGGCTGTTCAAGGGACTGGGATGGCTGGAGAGGATCACAGCTCCTTCCAGGAAGCCTGGAGGCTCCTAGGAGAGCGCAGCAAAGCAAACCCTGGAAGCTGGGGCGCCTCCGCCTGCAGGGGCTCTGGCTCCTTTAACACAACCCGAAAACACTGCTGCAGCCCCTGCAGTTCTATAGTTCTTCACGGCTCCACATTACAATCTCTGGTTGGGCTTCAAACTCCTGAGAGGTGCACTGCACAGGAAGGTATACTTATCTCCAATTTACAGATGAAAAACCAAGGCTCAGATGGGCCAAGAGATGCAACCAAAGGCCCAACCAATATGCAAGGGGGCTGGGACTGACCTGCTGCTCTCTAACAAAAGGCTGGACAAACGGACTGAGGGAAGCCGGTGGAAGGGCTACGGCTGTTCCTTCAGAAGAATCTGGAATGCTCTTTCAGGGCAATAAAGGACACTGAGGTGCCCCCTTAGCAGGGATGGCACGTGTCCCACTCCCATCTGGTGACGTCTGCCATGGCTCTCCCACCTCCTGGCACCTCTGGGAACTGAGAGGACAGGCTTAAGGCTCAATGTCCCCTCCTCTGAGCTTCCAGGCCCATATGCTCCCCGCTCAGCACTGCAACTCTGCTTCTAGGAAAGGAGGTCAGGCAGACAGCACTTCCAGGAGCCCAAGTGCAGCGTGACTACAGCACCGTGGATGCGAGGCCAGTCTCGAGTGGGCAGGCGGCAGCTGGGCCTTGCGCTAGCTCAACGTGCCTTCCGTCAGGAGGCAGGCTGGGTCTGAGGCGGGCTCTACCGGTTCCAGCTGTGTGGCCGTGGGTGGCAGTATGACTTCCCTGAAGGGCCTGTTCTCACTTATGACATGAGACTGGACGTGGGGAGGCCCCAGACTCAGCTGCCACTGGGTAAGCAGAAGCCCCTTCGTTCGGGGGTGCCCAGGGGTTCCCCTTCACCTGGGAAGTCATTCCCTTCTCTTACCTGGCCAACACTACTTACATAACTTCAGGCTTCATCTCCAAGACCACCATCCTAGGAAGGCCTGCCTGGCTCCCCTGCCTTCCAGGTCAGCTGTCGTCCTCCCCCCCGCTCCTTCTCCAACCACCTGTTCCCCACCTCCTTCTAATCAGCTCTGGGTCATCTATCACAATTTTGCCAAATAAATATTTATATAGATCTTACTTATTTATAGGCTGCTCTGATTCACTGTAAGCCCTCTGAGGCGGGGGACAGTCTTGCCTCCTGCTCTATTCCCAGCCCACAGTTCATGGGAAATCTTAGATCAGTGTTTCCTGGCTGGAAATGACAAATGAGATATGCACAAGCTGGCACTAAATAGAGCCTTCTGTGGCAATGCTGGACAGCCGGTACAAATGACAAAAACACCTTTACTTCTGCAGTGGCCATGGCTACGTTACTTGTGCTCCTCAAAAGAGTACAACAGCTTATCCAGGCTGCTGAAACAACAATGTCCAAAAGTCAAGCAGATTCACTCTGAGCAACATCACTACCGTTACAGCACAAATAACAGACAATGTTAACACACGAATTTCAAATCTATTCTGAACAAATAAGTCAATCCCTTGACTGCTGGGAATTTTAAGAATAAGGATGTTTCCCTGGGGATTCTTTAGGGGTCTTAAGTTTTATTTATATTTCTTTAGATTTTGTTGTCTTAACCACATTTTGGAGGTAGATTTCTTGGGTTTGAGCAGAAACAAAAAACTAACTAGAGATCCTTTCAAAGCCTCCCCGTTGCCTGGCCCTCCCAGAACTACACAAATGCCTCAAGATATTCCCAAGGATTGTTTTAGCTTTGTATCTGAGGATAGAATGTAGCTTAACTAAAGCAAACTCTTCAGACCCTTTTATAAAAGGCAGCTGCTTCCAGATGGAAGACGCTCTGGCAGGACACGTCATATGGTCCTAGCTGCAGTCTTGAGCAACATCCCTACTGCAGTGTCTCCTGGTGACACACAAGCGGATTCATTTTAATACAGGACGATTTCACCTCAAATCCTACTTGAGGGAGAGACAGGCCCAGGATGCAGGCATTCTAAGAGGGCTCACTAACTCAGTCGGGGAACATCCATTATCCAGGCAGCAGCAGAACTCTTCTGGCTTAAGCAGAGCCCAGCTTGGCTGGGAACGACGACACTCATTATACCCTCTGTTGATAAGAATCCCCAGTTAGTCACTCTGGCAAGGGAAGCCAAAACAGGCCACTGAAAAGGACAGCTAAGTTACAGGGTCAGGTTCTGTGGGACATGGAGCCACATGAGCCATTTATATCTTGGCATGGAGACAAGACAGCATCCCACAGCAGGACTCGCTGGGGGCAGAGGAAGGCTGGAACCAGCTCTTTCTTTTCCTTTTTTTGACAAGTTTGGGAGACTGGCTAGGTAGAAGGAAAACTAAAAAGGAGCAACCCTCATGGTGACCAGCAACCATACGCATCCTGGACCAGTCCACAGGGCCTATGAGCAGGGACCCACTGGCCTACAACCAGAGGGTCCATTTAGCTTGATGACTGGAGAAGTCTGTAACAATATTATTCTATTTCTGATTCTCTAACGTAGTATAATACCTATCTACTACCTCTGGAAAAGTCCATGCCAGGTATTTGGGCCTCACTTTCAGGTATTTGTATCAGGCAGGTTAGAAATTTCAGTTACAAGTATTCAAATTAAGATTGCATGGGCTGGAGCGGTGGCTCAGCAGTTCCAGTGCTTGCCTGGCCTGCACCAGCATGCGGGTTTGAACCCCAGCACCACATACGCAAGGAAATGTTGGATCAATGAAGGTCCCGTGAAAAACTAAATGAAACTGATTCTTTCTCTCTCTCACTGTCCCTCTCTCTTAAGAAAAAGAAAAAAGATTGCACAACGAAGGCAGACATGTGCAATCACACGCTCGACGAAGGCAGACATGTGCAATCACACGCTCGATGAAGGCAGACGTGTGCAATCACACGCTCGATGAAGGCAGACGTGTGCAATCACACACTCGTGTGGGTGAGGAGAAGCAGTAGACTCGGGCTGGAAATCACAAATCCACTCCCCCCATGTCCACTAACCTGGGACCGCTGAGTGTGGCTGTGTCTCTCACTGCCTGGGCTGTTTCAGATGCAAAATCCAGGGCACCTGCCACTGGCTTGGTCACAGTGCCAACAAGCCCCTTCCCAAGGCCGGATATGAAGCCGCTGACACCCCCTTCTGTTTTCACACCTTCCACTGTGGAGGTTATGACACTGGTCAGGCCACCAATGATACCTAGTGAAAGAGACAAGGACTACTGTAACCTGGCCACAGGCAAAAGCAACAGCATTTAAAAGCAAACTCCTCAGTTCCTTGCACCGAGAATGATACTTTAACTTTAAAAGCATTTTGTTCATCTCTGTGCCAGACAGGCAAGAGACAGGGAGGTAGTGGATCTGCCCCTTAGGTTCAGTTAGAGGCACACATTATATGTTGTTCAGTTTAAACCTTCAAAGAAAACTCTGGGAGGTTAACATGGCCATTGTTTGGTTCCAGAGCTAGGGCAGCACAGGGCACCTGTCAGAGGATGCAGAGGAGGACTAAATCCAAGGGAGATGAGAAAATGGGTCTTGGGGAAAGGCTGACGAGTGTGTGGTCCTGTGAAATGAAGGGCAGAGAGACAGCTGAAGACTTGTGTCCAGTTTTCCAAGACTCCTCTGTGATTGGCAAATACCACCAAATATTTGAAATGGGCAAAAGCTACTCCATGATTTGCTGAGATCAGACAAAGGCAACCATAGGAAATGATGAACCTTTCACGAGGGGCACCCCAAAGCTGCCAGACCCAGCCAGACCTTTCTCAATGGGTCAGTGCAAAAAACCAACCTAACTCCAAAAACATTCCAGTTATTGAAAGTTGACAGCAATGGCTGCAACGGCCTTACAAGAGGCCGGAAGCTGGCAAAGGCCGCAGAGGCCACAGATGCTGCAGGGGAGGCGGGCGGTGTCTGGGGAGCATTTCCAGGACTTGTGCCAGGGACACTCACAGGATGTTTACCCTCTGACAGCCGGGCTGTGAGGGTGCTCTCCGGACTCTTCAGCTCTAGTGAGACAGATTGGTGAAGGAAACTCCTTGGGCGAGATCGTACTAACAATTCACAGCCTTTCTTCTGGATTCTGGGGCCATGTGCTTCAGTGAGGCAATATCCTTCCCCTTCCCAAGCTTAGTATTATTATTATTATTATTATTATTACTATTACTATTACGTGTGATACCAGGGACTGAACCCAGGGGTACTTTACCACCGAGCCACATCCCTAGCCCTTTCTATATCTTGTTTTGAGACAGGTCTTGCTAAGTTGCTGAGTCTGGCTGTGAACTTGCAGGTCTCCTGCATTGGCCTCCCAAGTTCCTGGGATTACAGGCTTACAGCACCATGCTCAGCCCCTTCCCAAGCTTCTGAGCAAAGTTCTTAGCAGAGCATGCGCAGTTCAGAAGTTCACACCAGGCCCCAAGAGACAAACACTAATGAACCTGGGGCAAGCATGACTCCCAGTTTTAAATGAAGGACTGAGCGGCTCTGGTTCTTGTTATCTTTGAGAGGTCTTTTCTTTCTGAAGGAAGAATCTCTCTGAAGGCTACTGTTTGCACGTAATCCAGAGCTCACAGGATCCCCTTAGGATGAAGCCACTGGTTCCAGGCCCCAGGCTGGCCTAGCTGGCTCCTGGAGAGGCTGTGTATATAGTCTGAACAGTCTCTGGTCTTGGGCAGATCACTCATCTTCTCAGCAATGCGTGTGTCCATCTAAGAAGTGAGGGCAGCCACGCACTCTCTGCACGCCACAAGGACGCTGGATAGATGATAGCAATCAGATCAGAAGTGTCTTATGTTCATTATACAGTCCTCCAATAGTCACCGTACTGACGGTACAGTCTGATGAAGAACGACTGTCTTTAATCCTAAATGTTTACTCAAAAGTCAACCTGAAAGCCTAAAAGCAGATTAATTTCAGCCAAATTGTACTTCTGTCCTGAGTTCCCCCGAGGAGCTGCTCCCTCTACAGCCGAGCAATAGTGGGAAGAGCAAAGGCATTCCAAAGCCCACCACGGGGAGAGCCGGGAGAAAAACAGCAAGGAGCACGGGGTCCAGGACACCTAGCGTCGATGTCCCCTCCTCTCCTCCCAGTGCAGAGAAGCACGGCTCACAGGGCGCGAGAGCCTGTGACGGTTCCAAGTTCCGAGCGATTCCTGAAGAGCACCGCAGCACAGAGCCAGGCAGGCAAGCAGGTGCAGGTGCTCAGCCCTCAGGCCCTCCCAGCCTCTCAGCGCACACACAGCCGCAGCGCGCACCCTCACTGATTCTCCCTGGGGCTGCGGAGCAGGGACATGGCATCGGAGTTGGACTTACAGGCAAGGAAGTGAGGCAGAGGCGGGGCAGGCAGAAGCACTAGGAGTGAGCAAGGATTTGGGGCACGTCTTAGGAGCCACGAGTGGTCACGTTACTAAAGTGCTATGTGGCTGGGGGACAGGGTTGGAAGAACTGGCTCAGTTTATATTTCAAAGACCTTGAATGCCACACTTGGAAGTTGATGAGAAAATTACAACAAGAGGCAAAGGAGTCAGAATCAGAGCATTCGGAGTTGGAATTCAAATTCAGGGAGGGCACCTTTAAGCCATCGCCTACCTCCTTTGGACAAGTGTGCTTGTAAGCCTGGTGAATGTGCATTTGTACGAGACTCAAAACACCAGGGCCACACACCCAGCAGTCAGTTTCACCTTTCAAGGTCTCTGGAAGGAACCATTAGTGAGCAGAAGGCAACCTGAGTGGCAGTTCTGGGTTCTGAGAGGTCTGGGTGATCACACGTGGTGACATCTCGGAGCTCACAGTGCCCTTCGCGCAGGCAGCCACTGGTGTGCCGCGGCACCACGCCTGGGTCTCCACAACCGTTGGCTTTCTTTTCTCTTTGCACTGAGCTGGGTGCAAAGGCACCTGCGAGGGACCACCCAGAGCCACTCTTCCTCAGTACAGTGACGGGCGACTTACCATGAGCCAGCCCATGGATGCCGGCTACAAGGTGCTCCCCACTCGTGGCCGCGTGGTATCTGATGTACTCCCTCTCCGACTGATGCCGATTGTCCATCGTCTTCCCCAGGCCATCCGAGAGTGTCCCTGCAAACTGCAACGAGTCAGAAACAAAGAGCTTTGGCGTCTCAGCTGCTGTACCTGTCCTTGCTCCTCGTTAGGATTCAGCAGATACCGATTACAGAGAGAGGTTAACTGATGAATTGTGAACTACCGTCTACCCCAGCAGAGTGGGTCTCCAGCGCTGGACAGACACAAGCTGTGGGTGACTGGCACTGGGCAAACCAAGGCTTGCAAAGGAACTCCTATAGCTCTGATGGTAATGAGTTTCCACAACACAGTCGGAGCATCTCTAATCCACACATGTGACATCCAAAGTGTTCTAAAACATGAAACTTGAGCCCTGATATGAGAGCACACATGGAAAATCTCACACCTGACACCTGTGGGGGGTGGAAAGAAAACAGGTGCTCCAAAATACCATACAAAGTTACCTTCCCGCGATGTGCTCAAGGGGAGTATGAAACATACGTGAATATCCTGGTTAGACTTGGGGCCCATCCCCAGGATCTTTTTATCACATGCAAATATCCCAAATCTGGACAAACCCCAAACCAAAAGACTTCTGGTCCCAAGCAATTGAGATAACGGAAATCCAACCTGTACAACCGAGAATCGACTGAAAAACCGACGGTGCACTGGAACGGCGTGCAGCGGGAGAGTGAGATTTGCGATTCTATCACACTGAGCACGCAAGCCCTCCGCTTTAAGAATCAGTTGGATTCAAAACAGAAAAATATGCTATTGCTTTAGTTTGGTATCAAAAATTTTTGGTAAACTGGCTGAGGATATAGCTTAGTAGTAGAGCTCTTGCCTAGCACATGTGGGGCTCTGGGTTCAATTTCCTGCACTGCAAAATTAAATAGATTAAAAAATAATCAATAAGATGAAATAAAATAATCTAAAAGAGGGAGAGAGCACCTCCCTCAAACAATGCCTTTTCTCGCTCATTCGACAGCGCCCAGCGCCGATTAGGTGCCAAGCCCCATCAGTGGGCAGTAAAAAGGAAGTGGATGGGGCGGTTAGCAGGCGTGGCCCCTTTCACAGGAGCAGCGACTTGAACTCAGGGCTTCAAACCCACCCTCCCCCCAGGCAGAGGATTTATTTACCTGAAGCACTGTAACTGGACAAGCTGTCTCATCCATCAGAGCCGGATAAAAAGGACATAAAACTGTTTTGTCACAAGGCAATTTGAAGAGGTTTAAAGTGACAGTTAATAAACCACAGGGATCTTATCCTCACCATTCAGGCATAAAAAGAGGAGGATATCAAATATATAACTAACCTTCTCGGAAGAACCTACCAAAACAAGAGCTTGAAGTGCC
>PVKS010012076.1:0-31682 GCA_004027875.1 Aplodontia rufa | reverse complement strand
TGCCTTCGAAGGCAGTAGTCACTGCCCCTCTGGAAATCCGACCTCTACAACTATTCATCTGTTTCTGTGCCCTCCTTTTCCATCACTCTAATTAAAGTTGATGAAAATGATTTTACAATCTCTTTAGCACAATGAGAGATGCCTGGGATGTTGGGGACCAGCACTGTGGACTGAGTAAGGACCTTAGTCACAGTCGCCATCTGAGCACCACCAACTGGCCCCTGACGCAGGGAGGCTGTGTGCGCGCACCTAGGAGATCACTCTTCCCTCTATAAAGTTGGACTCTTCCACCTGCTCCCCGGGGGGCCTCACGTTCCATTTGTTTATTTTTTGGAGACAAAGAGTCTCACTACATTGTCCAGGATGGACCTGAGCTCATGATACGCCTGCCTCAGCCTCATGAGAGAGTAAGGTTAGGTAGGCACCTGTCACCACTGCATGGAAAGGTGCCTACACCTGAGCTAACTTACTGCAGGACTTCTGTCTGAACCCCACTTCTCTGTCTATAAAAAGAATACTTGTCACGTCAACTAGACCTGTCCTTTGTTACCTGTGAGTAAGGATCAAAGGATACAGAGATATTAACAAGTGACCATTATAAGTTTTGAGAACAGAAAACTTGAGCAGACATTGGAATCTGTGATTGAACCAAACCTGTACTGCTGGGAGGGGGTGAATCTGACCTCACTGGGAGAAACATTTTACAGGAACTAAACCAAAGTGACAGACAAGGGCAGTGGCCAAGGCAGGGCCCTAATCCAGTCCTCTCAACTGAGCCCTAGATTCAGGCCACCACAGGTATGTGACTTCCTTTTACTGTGGGAAAGTGACATAGCCATCCTTAATTCCATGTCTCATTCCCTACCTCAGAGGGCAGCTAAAGCGCACCCATCCCCATCATTTCCTCCACAGCCAAGCACTCTCAGGGTGCAGAGGAAGGGAGCCCAGCAGCAGCCATGGTGGGTGCCCTCTGGCCTTGGTCTCTGCTGAGGCTGGGAAGCATTATTTCACACATGTAGTCAACTCTGAATGATCTTCAAAACAGCAGATACCCTCAAGAGCTATGGGGTCACGCAGAGAGTCATCTGACTGATCCAGGACATTTCTTCTCCCCACCCTAGACTGTCTTGTGACAAATGAAGCCCAGAGGCAGATATCCAGATTATTCAGACTATAGAGCAATGAATCCCAGAGGTTCTGGTAGAAGGCTGAACTGTCAGGGTGTCTGCCAGCACAACCCAGCCGTGCAGCCAGTCGACGGACCCAGCAACGCGCAGAGCCTGCCCAGTGTGCAGGCTACAGACTGGTAACAAGAGGTCAGAGTGGTTTCTGCCTCCTGCCTTTAGGCCCAGGGGTATGTATGTGCTGAAACAGAAAAACAGTCACACCTGAGTCTGAATTCTGACTGTGACAATAGCTGTGAGCTTCCATTTCCTTATCTTCAAAACCAGGATCAAAGTGTGACTCCAAGGACACTGCAGAGTTGGATAATGTGTGTAAGGTACTCAGCACAGAGATGGCATGTAACAGACATTCAAGAAAACAGCACCAATTCATCTGAAACTCTCCAAAACAGGAACAACTGAACTCTGCAGGGTAGTGGTGGCATCTAGCCTGGGGCTCTCCCGTGGAGTGGAAGCTGTCTGCTTGCAGAGGGGCGTAAAAGCACTAGAGCAAAGGGTGCGTGCTTAGGCTCCAGACGGGAGAGTGACTGGCAGCTAGAGGTGATCTGAAGACAGGCTGTCTCTGCAGGCCATCGACAGTGCCTCCACACTAGCAGGGCGGTCACAGAAGGGTGAAGTCAGTCAAGTTCGTTCTGAAGCAAGTTCGAGTACACAGAACACTTCAGGCATGTAGCAAATGTTGTCCTAGCTAAGATGAAAGGCTCCACGGAACAGAGTGTGCCTCACTGCTCTCGCAGAGACAATGATTCCCCCCTTCGTTTGCTGCAGGGACCTTTGATACTCGCCACCCTTGTGAATTCTGGCCACAGTCCAAAGTCATTAATTTGTACAAGGTGATATTTTCAGCAAGGGGGTAAAAACCTCAGAAGTGCTTCAAGACGCCATTCTCCTGGATAGCTAACACTAACACACACTGTGTTGTGTGTCAACTCCAACCTTCTAAAACAATCCCATTGTCCAAACACACAGACACCACAGATTAGCCTGGGTTGGGCTGGCTCTGAACAGTGGGTTTTATACAATCAAATTCAAGTAGATGCGCAATAGTGTAAGGAAAAAAAATCCCCACCGCGTCCTTCCGTTCTGTCCTGCCAGTCTTCCTGACCCTCTTCTGTTACTGAGCAAGTACGGGATGCCAAAGGTATCTGGCCAATGTAACAGGAACGGAGCTGGGGTTTTTCTCCTTCTCCAGGGCTCTTCTCTCAGTTATTTCCTAATGGAAAATTCCTCTTTAATATCCTTGTCCACTGAGCAAATGCTGGTGACAGCATCTTCCTTGCCACCAGAGCAGATGGTGACCATGTATCACAGGAAAGGAGAAGTGACAGGACTCTAGTGCAAGGGACAAGTCTTACATGCGCCGGGGCACAGAGCTGAACAGTGGCTCCACTTCCACCAGCCCGGCCTGCGATAAGCTGCGCAGGAACACGGGCCACAGAAAACCCAACCGCGTGCTGTGCGTAAGTGAAGCTGCCTCTGACCAGGCAGGAGCGGAGGAGCCCAGACTTCCTGTCGCCTGCTAACTGCACATCCTGGAAGAAGCCGCTAACTTACTCGACGCTTTCGCCTCTGGAGGGCTGCTCTAGGGTTTGGGAGGAAACTGAGGCACAACGCTTTGCTGTCTGGCCATCAACCCTACAAGTTCCTCAGAAGCAGTTTGGGACCTGAGTCATATGACCTTGATCGCTTCAAAATGAAGGCCTTCACCATTTCCTTCTGCTTGATATAATTAAAACACCCACAATTAAAAATCATTCTGGCTGTGCATTCTGACTCACTACTGAAGAGGTCATTCACAGCTCTTATGAACAGGAAAGAGTTAAAGGACAACATGACCCAACCCAGCGACTGTCCATCATTGACAAAAGGCAAACCGAACACCCAGTCCTCGCTGGGCCAAATGGGGAAGGAGTGGGAGAACAGGGGAGCAGCGCTCAGAGGAACAGGCGTGGCACGAGCTGGGGTTTAGCAAGCGGCAATTCTGGGCCCCAGACTCCATCCACAAGAAGTCATAGATTTCTGTTTCCAGTCCTGCCTCGTTGTGCAGCAAGCAGAGTCCTGGAGGCAAAGAACCCAGGAAGGACAACCGGAACCGGAACACAACGACGTTCCACAGCCGGGACTGAGAACTGCACAACGTCCCTGCATCAAGGACCTTGCTTCCTGCGTCACCCTTTTGGTCCAAGGAGATCTGGGGTCCCTCTTCTCCTAGGACACGTGCCATTGCCATTTCATATGTAAATGCTCACCAGGCCACAGGGCCTTTCAGTTAAGAAACAAAGTGTCCCACAGACACACGGGGTTTGAACGCATACGGCCAGGTCCAGCCTCCAGGCTGATCCAGGGCCTCAACCAGCCCCAGGCGCGCCTGCTTGAGGGGCAAGTCTCTCTTGCTCTTCTGCAACAGTGACCCAGTTATGAACTTAGATGTTGTCTCAGATTAATCTGGAAGCTCAGAGTGGTTTGAAGCTTTTCCATAATAAGATTTTGCTTTTTCTTTAAAAGTCACTGGTAGAGTTTGCTATTAAGCTAAAAGCACAGAAAGAAGGAGAATACAGGCTTGAGAGGACTGATGCCCAACAACAGACAAGGAGCCGTGGCCCAGCCAAGTCCTATTTGTTTTTTCCACACCAATTTTAAGAATTACGTGGCAAGATGCATCTTTAAGCTCAGCTCTGTGTGGACCTGCGTCATTCCTCTTGGCTATATCCATCAGCTGCACTCACTGCAGGCTTGTGTGACAGGGTAGGTGGCTGCGTTGAGGATACCTGGCCCCACTCATCCGTTGCTCAGATTCTCACAAAGCGCGCAGAGGAAATGTGAAGGTGGCAGGTCAGTGTTGCCAAGGCGAGAAGCCTCTGACCCCAGGACAGAGCTCCAGTTTGCCGACCTTCCGCACTAGGGAATGGCTCGTGCCTTGGTACTGAACCAGGACTCGCTTTAGGATGGGAGAAAAAATTCGCCCTGTAGTGGTCACAGTAAAGGCCAGCTGGCAGATGAATTATCCCCCCTAGGAAAGCACACGCTTCGCAAGGCAGAGTCCTGAGCCCACCCCTGTCGCCAGGTGAGCTGTGCGGACATGCACAGAACATCCTCAGGAGGATGTCTTGCAGGAGATGGAGAATTTGACCCACAGTGACCCAGTGAGACCTCAGCTAGAAAAACGCTTGGAACGGAAGCCGTGGCAATGTGTGCTGCGAGTCCTGTGTTTCTTCCTGCTGACCCCTGCCCTTCTGACTGAGCCCCGCGTGTCTTACAGGAATCACACTTATGCCCATTTGGAACAGAGAAAAGATGGACATGAAAACTATAAGTAAACCAGCTTCTCAAAACACAGAACTTTAGAGAGACCTGGGGCTTTCCTCAACAGAAAAGAAGCAGGCTTATCTCTGTTCCAGTCACAAAGACTCCATTCTTGTCAAGTACTTTGTATTTCAAAAGAAAATTCTCTTAATGCCACTGCCTGGGAAGCAGGGAGGTAGGTGACGTCACTGAGAAGTCACAGATGCAGGCACCAGTAGAGGCTGAGGCCAGGGAGCCTTCACAGGCCTGAGACAGCTGACAAGGATCCAGGAAATACGTGCCGTTGAGGTGAGGGTGCAGAGGATCAGGAGATGGCAGGCTCCAGCTGCCGAAGCCGCAGCCAACAGCACTTGCCATGCCCCGGCCCATTCCCCAGCATCTGCAACATGCGTCACCAGCTGAGACCTCGCCGCCCTGCAAGAAGGCAGGCTAGAATCACCCCCATTTTATAGGTAGAACTGCAAAGATCATGACCGTCTCCACCAAAGGGCTGCCAAGAACTGCTGCATTCAGTAGGGAGTAATCTAGAGAGCGGCCCAAGCAGGATTTCTGTTATCACCTCTGTGGAAAAAGCCCTTCCTAAATGCCAGGCAAGGTCCTAGGAGACGCCAGGCAAGGTCCTAGGAGATGCCTGGCATACATCTTTCCTCTCCTAACCAGAGGCACTGACAAAGGCAGCAGAATACAGAAATATAGAAATGACAAAGTTTCTGAAAAATCATCTGCAAGTCACTGGACTGGACAGAGGAGCCAGGCTGCAGTCCTCGTCTGTGGCCCGCGCCTGTATGCATCACCCAGACCTTACCCTAGGCCTTGCAGCTTCCGCCTTTCCCTACAGCTATTTTTCACAATCAGAAACAGGCCCCAAAGAAGGAGGAGGCTCAGTAAATGCGCATTATGAGGATCACGCTGCTAGTGTGTACAATTTGTGCTGGGAGCAGCGATGAGGGGTGGAGACTGGTCAGACTGTAGACAGGAGGTCTGCTCTCCTACCCAGCTTCACACAGGATAAGCGCTTCCTGCAGGATGTGCAACACCAAAGCCAACAGCAAGCTGGACGGGGCTGGCCTTACCACACAAATCTCAGTCCAGAAACATAAGGACTGTTTTACGTACGAGGAGCAGACACGTGGAGTACAGACGTGGAGGGAGGAGTTCGAGGTGGGAGTGAGCAGGCGAAACCCAACAGTGTCCTTGGGTGAAAGAGGATCTTGAAAGTTCTCCCAGGCCGTCTTCACTCCTCTTCCATCCATCTCTGCCAATCCTTTGCTTTCCCCAACATTCCAGATCCATGGAGAGTAACATATTATTCACAGAAGAAATTAAGCTGTTTCTCCAACCAACCAGCTTGTTGGGGGCAAATGGGACACAGCCTGCATTTCAGGAAAGCCAGGTGTCCAGACCCCACTCCCACCTGCAGGCAGTGTCAGAGTCACTTGTGAACAGGCATCACGCTCTAGGCAAGAACAGGGGCTTAGCACCAGACAGAACAACACCAAACCCATCTTTGGGTAGTGGGGCTGGTAGAAATAGGAGCTCAGATCTAAGGCACTCAAGTCCTGTCTTGTTTCTCCAGAGACTCGGGTTGATCCCAGGCCCAAGAAGCTTCTTCTAAAAAAGGAATCAGGGGTTGGGGATTTAGCTCAGTGGCAGAGTGCTTTGCCTAGCACGCACAAGGCCCAGAGTTCGGTCCTCAGCCCTGAAAAAAAATAAAATAAACAAAAAATAAAAAAGGAATCAAATGCTCCCACCTTTTAGATAAGCAAAAAAGAAAAATAAACTTGTACTTTTAGCTACTTCCTAGTAGCTTCTCAGAAATCTCTGTGCTTTGCCTAGGGTGTCCTTTGGACTCTTCAATGGCCTCTGTAGGCATTCATACCTTTGCTGTCTTCCGACCCCGCAGGAGGTGACATGGGAGAGGGCATTTAGAATCACAACCATCTACGTCCTGCAGATCGGGTATTTTGAAGCCCTTTCCAGTTAAAAGACTTCAGGCCTGCAAAGCCCTCGGAGGAGGAAGAGCCTGCCACCCATTCAATTCCGCAGCTGCCCTTTCCAGAGGTGGCCACAGGGGTCCATTCAGATGCCTTCCTGTTGCTCTTAAAATAAGCCAATTACAAGAAAGACAGCAAAGCAGTGGCCCTGATTCAAGTACAGTGTACCTGAATTAACTCTTGCTGATCCAAATGATTCCCTGCCCTCGGCCCCCACCTGAACAGAGCTGAGTCTCCAGGACAGTGTCCTCAAGGCCTCCACTAAGGTGTCAGGAGCAAAGGCTGATATATCCTCTCCCTTGCACGCCCCAGCCCCATCCTTCCACTGTCAAACAATCCTTCCTGAGGATTAAGGAAGGTTTTGAGCCTTCCTGACACCAGTCCCTCTGTGAAAGTCTGCTGTTAATGCCCTGCACGGTGGAGGAAAACTGTGAAAACGGGTTTTGCAGGGAAGGCACGCACGGGTGGAAGGAGGCTCAACGCTCTGCACAGCTGAAGGCAGAAGGAGAGAAGAAAGGCGACTCTCTCTGGAGGAAGAGGCCAGGTGGAACCTCTGATATTCTTCCTATGCAATGTCCGGCACTCGGCAGTACTGCCAAACGCGTAGAGAAACAGGTCTGAATGCTGAAATCCAAGGACAAAACAAAACCATACAAGACCATGCACCAACGCAGCATGACTACTATCTTAACAAATGTATTAGAAGAAAACCACGTTAAGATTTTAATAGACCACAGAGCAGACAGCACCAGAGAGTGAAGTGGGAAATGGGGCAACGGAAAATAGCCAGGTGGACACAGGAAGAAAACCAGGGATAGGAGGACAGAGAGTGGAGAGGCGCAGGGCAGGAGCCAGGGCCAATTTCTGCGTAACTGGAGGCACAGGCAGTTGCAAGGTCTAAAGGCACTGGCTAAGAATTTTACAAAACTATCAAGACATTAAGCTACAAATCTATTCAGTTCTATAAATCCCAGGTGGAAGAACAATATTGGGACACGTTACTATTAAAAACTAAAGACAGAGTAAATCTTAAAAGCAATCAAAAGAGAAAGGTACATTATCTTCAGACAGCTGTTACTAATACAGACAGCTATTTCAAAAGAAATGAGGGAACAACAATAGAATTATACCATTTAAAGGGGTCAAGACATCTTCCAACCTAGAGTTCTAAACTGTCAAAATGTCTTTCAAAACTGGAGTTGAAGTTGGACACAGTGGTGCACACCTGCAATCCTAGCAACATGGGAGGCTAAGGCAAGAGGATCACAAATTCAAGGCCAGCCTCAGCAACTTAGTGAGGCCCTAAGCAACTTCGTGAGACCCTGCTTCAAAAGGACTAGGGATATAGTTCAGAAGCAGAACACCCCTGGGTTCTATCCCCAGTATCACACAAACAAAAAGCCAATGTGTGCATGTATATATAATAAAGATATTTTAAGAAAAACAAATCTGAGGGGATGCACCACCAGAAGACTACCACCAGAAGTTTTCCAGCAGAAGGAAAATGAGCTGGGCACAGTGGCACACACTTATAATCCCAGGTAATCCCAGCGGCTGGGGAGGCTGAGCCAGGAGGACTGCAAGTTCAAAGCCAGCCTCAGCAGCTTGGAGAGGCCCTGAATAACTTAGCAAGTTATTTAGTCTCAAAATAATAAAAATAAAAGGGCTGGTGATGTGGCTCAATAGTTAAGTACTCCTGGGTTCAATTCCTAGTACCGAAAAAAAAAAAAAAAAAGCCTCATGGAAGTGTGGATATGGAAAAAAGAATGAATGACCCCAGCCAGAATAAGTACATACGTAAGCAAGCACGGATCATCTGAAAGAAAGAGCTAACGGCTTGTGAGGTTAGGGTCAGGCAGGAGCGAAATACGCGACAACAGCAAAATACAGAAGGCAGAGGAGGTAAAGAGCAACACCAACCTTGCAGCCATCTGGGAAGCATTAGAAAAAAGAGAAGAAAGCCGGGAGACAAGTACTCCACGGCTACGTAACTCTGAGCTGCTGCCGCGGGAAGCACGCGTGCTGTTCCTACCAACATCAGTTCTGACTCATCAGGAGGGCATGGCGTCCACAGAGCAGCCAATCACGCAGAGGGCCCTACAGGAAGGCGCGCTGCGCAAGCCTGCCAAATTGCCACCGAGGGGCCTGGGAGGGAAGCGTGCAGGTAGAGCCCAACGTGGGCATGCAGCCGCGGTTCTTGAACCAGCCCTCTTCCTCATCTTGGGCGAGTACCTGATTTCTCTGAGCCTCAATGTTCTTACTATAAACCAGAGGATCACTATGAGGAGCCCCCTGGCACATGGCCAAGGGTCAATCAATGCTAGCTAGTTCTTCCCCTGCCTCCCCCTCACTGTGCAGGATGGAACCCAGGACCACAGGCACCCTAGGCAGGTGCTCTAGGTCCAAGCTGCCCTCCAGCCCCGCTGGTGTCATCCTTAGAGCATCCCATATTTTTAGTACAGCAACACTGAGGAATAAGGGTAAATGCAATTAACACACAAACACGTAGAACAGACTCGCATGCCACATGGTCAAGCTAATTACTGCACTGTAACTACGAGGGCAACGAACAGCGAGACAGCGGACAAGGGGGGCAATACAACATCGACACTGCTGTCACTGCTTATCAGGACACACACAAAGCCAGATGCCGCACGGTCCAGAACGAAGGAGACCGGCTGCTGGCTCTTGACTGGAATGTCCTAGAATTGTTACCATGCAGTCCAAGAGTAACCCAACTGCTCCTTTGCACACAGACAAACTTATGTGAATTTATCAGTCTTGGGCTTGCGTGGGAACAAAACTGCTTTCAAGAAATGCATCATTACCAGGCTGATTAAGAAAATACCAGACTCGAGACACTTACAAATAGGTTGGTTCACAGCTGAAGGCGGCGCAGGCAGCAGGCAGACAAACCAACGGAACGAAGAGCAGGTGGGTCCAACACAGCCAAGCGGCTCCTCTTTTCTGAACCAGGTGTGCCTGGAAGATGTGCCATTGTGCCAGGACAGCCCAGCGTTCCCCGATGATGCACATGCCCACACACCAGGCCGCCGCCACCTCACATCTCATTACCCCCTACTCCCCGCACTAGCCCGTGACTGGCAAGTGGCTTTTCCAAGCAGAGGGGGGACATGTAGAACATAGCCCACGTGGGTACTTACTGCCCAGAGGACCCAGGTTATGGAGATGTGCCAAATTCAACATCTGACCCAGAGCATCTCAAGAACAGGATGTCCCCTGGGCAAAGGAGGCACAATGTGTTTTGATGGTGCGCGGAACTCATTAGAAAAGCAGTCAAAACCAACACCCTGTCAGGGAGGATGAAGGACAACTTAAGATTAGAAATGACCAAATGCTCAGACTCCAGTTTGTTTGGTTCTGCTTTGAGGAATAGGAATGTGCTGGCAATTCAGGGAATGTACTCCGAACCTTCCTTCCTCCTCCACCTCTCTGTCAAAGGCCTTTAAGGTGCACACTGCCATGGAGCCTCGGGCCTGGTGTGATTAGCAGGATCCTTTATCTCCGCGATGCCTGAGGAGTGGGCATCTCCCTTCCCAGCCCTCCTGGGCAGCCGCCCAGCAGGTGCCCGTGGGCAACAGTTTTGTGTTACAGGCCTGAATGAATGACCCCCACAGGAGCTGCCGGCTGTTCTCACAGACACAGAAGGCAGTCAAAAGTCCACTGCGTGAACTTGGAATGACCCCAGCTGCGGAGTCACTGGCGGGTTCACCGGGAGGGCAGGCACGCTTTATTAAACAACTAATACTCTTCGCAGATAACTTTCCGAAAAAGCAAAAGTGTTAACTCTTTGCAATCTTGCTCTGACAGAACCCTCGGCTGTGGAGGGCTCTCTGGGGGATTTTGGGTCTGAATTCAAACAAGGACGTGGAGACAGACATAACACCAATGACGTGGCGCAACCAAGGCCGTGCTCATGCTGCCTGCACAGGGTCAGGACTCAGCTGCCATCTGGCCTGCTGTTTTGACAGAGTGTTCCAGATTATGATAAAATGACAAAAAGCGAAGGTTTCAGGTACCTTCTCCAGTGAGCACAGTATGACCAGGAGTCGCCTGGCAGTGACAGCCCTCGGCCAGGCCCCACCCAGGGCAACACCAGCGCAGGGAGCGTTGCAGCCTATTGGGCTCACTCTGCGCCACGCCTGGCACCCGCACAGGCAGGCCTGAGCCTTCCGGAGCCTTCCGCCCTCCACCAGGGCAGGAAAGGTGCCTGAGCTTAAAGAAGCCTACTGTGCAGACCCCATCCCCGAAAGCGCGGGGCCGGAAGTCACTTTGTGTGCAGCAGCCAGAGCAGCACAGTAAATCAGAAAGTGGGGAAGTCCAGATCACAGCGTTCTCATCACGCGCAAAACCTTCAGGTGCTCGGGGATCGAGGGAGCGGGCAACGAGCGCTTCCGCATTCGCGGTGCAGACAAGATGACCAGCAGCCGCTTCTTCCCAGGGAACTAAAGAGTCCCTCTTTTCTTTCACACAGACGTCTGCAGGAACCCGATGGCAAGAATTATAATAATGACATACAGACACATGAACGTGTAGAGAAACTTCTGCAACTCTAAGCAGGTTGTGTTAGTTTTGGCATGAGAGCTGCGTGTCCATGGAGGTTTATCTCCCCTTCAGTTGCTACTGTCCTCTACATCAAAGTGTGGTGCCTTCCCTAGCTGGCTGGAGGGGAGGGGAGGTCTTGTACTTCAAGGAGATGAATTTTGATGAGTTTGTCGGCTGGGTGAGATCCTGCTGAAAAACCAGTGACACAAGGTGCTTCAGGGAGCTGTGCTGGTCCCCACGCAGCTTAGCTGACTTTCCACAAAACAGAGGGTACAGACGGTTCCGCACGGCCAGCCCTGGGGGCTTTCCGCGTACCACGCACGGTGCTTGGGGCTAAGGAAACCCAAGAGGAACAGGACTCAGTCGCCTGTCCTCCTGGAGCTCAATCTCACATGGGCGACAGACATAAACATACAAATCCACAGAGAATGCTGTGTGAACGCCCGGGGCCAGGCTCTGTCTGGCTCACTACTTTTCTCTTCCTCACTTCTAAAGCACAAGCTGCAGGCAGCCACAAGCTGCCACCCAGTCTCAACAACAATGTTGGCTCTGGGGCCAGAAGGGCTGTTTTCAGACTGGCCCAGCGCCTACGTAGCACCGAGAGCTCCACTGGGCCTTGGTTGCTCCACCCTAACTTGAGGTGGCTCAATGCTGGCCTAAGGTTCTTTCCCAAACCTGCTGTCCCAAGAGTTTCTACAAAAGGTCAGAGATCGTGTAGAGGACCCAAAGGCGGGAAAGGCACACTGCCAGGTTCAGCCAGAGAAGGAAGAGTTCAGGGCCGGAGACCCTAGGAAGAGCGTGACCTGCACTTCGAGGAAGGCCAAGGTTAGGGCTCAGGTCACCGTGTGACGTTACAAGAGGCTTCTCACTGAACTCCGTTATTTAGACCTGGTTCACTGTTACATTTGTCTTTTACAGAGAACCAGCTGGAAAATTCTTCCTCAGTAGTCCTAAGAACTTCTCTCTCCACAGGACTCATTCGCCAGGTGCCATCTGTCCTGCCTCGGTCACTGGGCGAATGTTCTGCAGCAGTCCACGCACTTCACTTGCTTGTGCCACAGAAGTCAAAATCCAAACATGTTGGTGACATCCACAGAAACAGCTCCACTCTGTTCTTTACTTCTGGAGAGCTGTGTGCCCTACTGACATTTTAGAGCCTGCCACCAAGTCTAATGGCCCAGCATGGCAGCAAGGACAGCACAGCCTTCTGGGAGGTCACTTCTGCATAGCTATCCGCTGTCCTCCAAGAGGCTCAGTCTGGTGGGGAAGCAGGGGGCTTGGAGTTGTGAGGCCTGGATCAACACCAACCGTCTGATCTTGCAAAGCCTTTTAACCTGTGTGACTGACTTTCCCATCACTAGGAGGACAGTGATGATTACACGTGCCCCACTGGCCCGCAGGGATGTTGCGAACTGTGACCCTGCAGGCAGGTGGTGCTGAAGCTCCAGTGGAGGGAGGTGCTTCCAGAGCACTGCATGTAAGAGCCGGCTCCTCTTCCTCGGCAAGCTCCCTGGTGCCCACCCCCTCAAGCTAATTACCTGCACTATGACTCAGTGGCTTCACTCTCCAAATGTATACGTCTGTGAAGATCAAATGGAGCACACATCGAAGGTTAAATTTCCATAAAACTACAAGGAGCCATTAGCACCTTTTCTCCTATAACTGGGGTGGTCCTACTTCCAAGTCCCCAGTGGCCACAGTCTCCTGCTCTGAACATCATGAAAGCAACAAAACTGAAATAATAGGCTGTTTCTGGAAGTGTGTTCTGTTTAATTTTCACGTCGGTGAAAGTTAATGCCTCCAAACTAACGTTTTATTATATAAATTTAAGAGCTTGCAGGAAATGTTTACTTAAACATTCTCCTCTAGTAAAGCCAACACATATTTCCCATGAATACTATTTTAATTCACCAGGTTTAGAGGGACTGGGTTTGCCTCTCTTTCCCCTCTTGCGGACTCCGAAGGCCTCCTGCCACCTTAGGCCAAGCTGGGCCTAGAGGGCAGGCCTGGCCTAGTTAGGTGCAGGTCAGTGCCTGATAAGCACCTGCTGGGCGCAGCAGCGAGTGGCTGGGAGGAGAGACAGGACCCTGGAAGCCAATGTCCTTCCCTGCCTGTATGGCCACAGCTCGATTTTGGCTACCAACCAGCTTAAGATATTTTGGGAGGGGGGGAAGAGTTGTAAACAAGCCTCTCTAAAGTCTGTTTATTTTATATAAAAACAGAAAACAGAAAACAGGCAATAAAAATCAAGGAGATATTTCATTTGTTCAGTGACTATTTGTTGAATATGTAGCACATGCTGAGGAGTAAGAGCCTGCGTGGACACAACCTGGATCACTTAATTCTTTCTTTCCTTCTCTCTCTTTTTATTTATTTATTTATCTATCTATCTATCTATCTATTTTGCGCTACTGGGGATTGAACCCAGGGATGCTCTACCACTGAGCTCCATCTCCAGTCTTTTTAATTTTATTTTGATACAGGGTCTCACCAAGTTGCCTGTCTCAAAATAAAATCAAAGAGGCTGGCCTGGAACTCTCAAGCACCTGGATTACAGGTGTGCATGTTCACGTGCTATGCTTTCACTTTTCTTACAGCAAACATTTATGATTAGTCATAGGGAAACTGGCAAAACATGCTGTCAAGAGAAGGTTTTTGCCCGTTAGGAGTTCGCAGTCTCTTAGGGATGCAGGTGAAGAAATGATCAGTCTCTTCCACATTTCTTCAGAAGCAGGTCTCAGCTGTGAGGGACAGAATACAGCACCCTGTCCCTTGGCCCCACAGCACTTCTCTAGGTCGCCACTGCAGGCTTCCTTCTCTGCGTCAGGACCACACGCCCCCTCTGCCCGATCTGCTCCCCATCTCCACGCACCGCAAATCAACATCTTTTCCTAAGCATCTGGAGGGCACACAGCCCCCAGCTGGCAATGCCCATGTTTGCTGATGGCTGCTGGAGACATGCACACTAACAGTTTCTATCTAAGGTGAACCACCCATGCTACCGCACAGGAAGCACAGTGAGCCACGGGAACCAGCAGAAGACCTCACTCTCACGTGGCAAGTGGCACTGGTACAGACTCAGAGCCTCTGGACAGAGGAGGAAAAGGGGCACCAGACAGAAGCAAGACTCCAAGCACAAGCGCAAGGAGAGGGAGCCAGGCTGAACGGAGGAGCAACCTGGAGGCCCAGCTTGCTGCCACCTCCCTCCTGCCTTCAGCCTGACTTCCCCCACATGCCTCCTGCATTTGAGCCACCTTCCGCACGCCTAGCTGGAAAATGTCCTTGTTCTTAGAAACTACTCAAATCAAGAGGGCTCCCCACTGATGCTGAAGAGAGGAAACAAAGACACCCCATCCCCCTGTCTGTTGGCAGGAGGGTGGTGCAGTCTGCTTCTCTCCATGGCCAACTGCACCTTGACTTCACCCCTCCAGGACCACAGGGCCTCCCTACACGCTGGGCCTGGGCGTGGTGCATTTGGCTACGAGGAATCACAGGGAAACGCTGATCTGTTAGCCTTCCCTTTTTCTTGGGCTCTCTTATGGGGGTTAATCCTCCCCCAACATTGTACAAATGACTTAATATCCTGATATAAGCCTGGAATTTTCTGCTTCCATTCTCCACTCCATAAATGTTCTACTCCAGGAATTATTCTCATCATCTATTTGGTTTCTTAGTTCCCAACTACATGATTCCCAGAGATCTCACATATATAACCATGGTCAATAGACGATTCAGTAAGTCTCCAAACACAAAGCTGGCTCTCTGCTCTGCAGGGAAGGACTTGCTAACAAGGCTCACAGATGCTGGCAGAAGACACCACACGGAGATGATGTCTTTTCCTATGGCAGCAGGTAGAGTTCAGAAGAGATGAGGAATAATGTCCTAGAAGTTAGGAGGCCTCTAAGGAGGCCCAGAACTCTATCAGTTCCCCTGAGGCCGTCCTGAACAAGCCCTTCCCTTCTTCTGGCTCTCAGTTTCTTCGTAAGTAAAATGGTGCTGGTAGAAGAAGTACCTTCTGCCTGGCTTCAGGCTTAAAAAAAAAAAAGATTAATGCAGGAGGCTGATTCAGGAGGACCACAAGTTCAAGGCCTGTCTCAGCAACACAGAGAGTACCTGTCTCAAACCAAAAAGAGAAATGGCTGGGGATGTGGCTCACTGGCAGAGTGCCCCTGGGTTCACTCCCAATAAAAAAAAAAAAGTATCAAAGATATAGAAATGCTTTCATCAACAACAAACACCTGAGACAAATATACAGTGATAGTGTTATTAACGCTCCGGTGAGGAATTCGGACTCTAATAAGTTGATCATATTTGTCCTTTCTTCCACACAACAGGTCAACAGGACCAACCATGAAACTCTCCAGCCAGCGCCATCCCCGACAGTCCCCATCAGGCTTCCAAAGTCAAGCCACAGTGTCACTAAGCATCTGAAAACAAATTTACTCAGGGAACTCAGAATCAAAACAAGACTACAGAGCCTGAAAGCAAAATGAGAGCCTGAGGGGCGCCAGGGAAAGGAAAGGCCTGAGGGGAGTGAGTTTCCATTCCGCCATTAGTGGGCGAATACAACTCTCCCTAGCTTCAGGTAGTCTGCACGGAAAACCAGACTTATTTTAACAAGGTGTCCTAACCACTTGAAAATGCTTAAAGGAGAGAGGTTCAGGAGAGAGCGTAATGAAACTGCCACTCAGTACAGGCACTCCCGAGAAGACGGCTGTGGGCGGGACACGGCTGTGGGCGGGACACGGCTGCGGCCATAGCTCTGGTCTGCTGCTGGCACAGCAGAAGCAAAGGCTCAGGGGCTGCAAAGGCCACATGGTTCCAGGCGCAATGGACCCTGCACCAGCATGTCCCTCGTGGGAGAGCCCTGAGCGCTGTCCTTCCACTTCCAGGCTTTTGAGGCAAATCTTCTCTATTTAGAAACGGAAAACTCTTCCATCCTTTTCTCCCATTTCAACCCTTTCAAACAGATCAGAGACTCCTGGATAGAAAAGGTTAATTTAGAAATCCTAGAAATTACAGCTGGAAAATCCCAAGACTCAAAACAAAGGAGGCTGAAATTCAATGGGATTTTTTTTTTCTTTTGGCAGTACTGCATATCAAACCCAGGTTTTCTCTATCACTGAGCTACATCCCCAGATCTTTTATTTTTTGAGACATGGTCTCATTAAATTCAAGGCTGGCCTTGAACTTGGGATCCTCTTGCCTCAGCCTCCCAAGACTCTGGGAGGCATGCAGACCCTCCCAGCTGAAAACTCCACTTTTAAACAGCACTTCCAAGTGCCTCTGCAGTGGTATAGGTTTGACTGAAGATTGTATCTGAGAAGCATTGTTTTGGAGACAAAATACAGCACTGGCCTACCAAATTCAGTTTTCTATAAAACTTCTGGCTCCAACAGTCGCCATTACATTTCCTTCCTTACAGGTCATGTGTGAAAATCCGACAAGATAGGGCACGTGAAGTTCCCAGTCCCACATTGACATACAGGAGCTAAATGATGGCTTCGTTCCTCACATCCCTCTCTGGTTTTTAAGCATGGTATTGACAAAGAAATCCCCTATTTCTCCTAAGAACACATTGGCTTTTCTTCAAACTAGAGAGAACAATTATAAGGGGGAAAGAAAGGAAAACAGAACCTTCCAAACACAGTGAGTGTCCTGACCTTTTACTGCCAAGAATTAGAATTTCATCTGTCCAGATATTTATAAAAATAGATTACAATTCATCTCACCTTAAGTTTGCCACAACATTTCGGGGCAGGTCCAATACTGAGATGAAGAATATCACTAAGGGGGCTGGAGTGATGGCTCAGCGGTTTCGGCGCTTGCCTGGCAAGCACGAGGACCCGGGTTCAAACCCCAGCACCACGTACACAACTGAGTGTTGGAGCAACTAAGGCCATGTGAAAAACTAAATAAAGTTGTTTCTCCCTTTCTCTGTCTCTCTTACTGTCCCTCTCTCTTTAAAAAAAAAAAAAAAAGAATATCACTAAGGCCTGAGGGGATCCAGCTGTTCTAAGGCAACTTCAGCACCGTACCTGCTCACCAACCAAGTTGACGCTTGGGTGCTTAGGGAGAGAACCACAACTTCCGGGGAGGCACATGCATCTTCTGTCTTTTCACCTCACACTGTTTACACCACACAGACTGCAGTTTGGGGACATGAAGTGAACCTCTGGGATGAGACTGCACAGCTCCAAGAAGGCAACTTTGGAGCCTTGTCCCCAGCTGAACTAACCATAGGAATGTAGACAAGTTTTGAGCTTTTCCAATCTGAAGAACGTCGACGGTGACGGTCCCTGCTACTTCACCTCAGGCCTTGGGGCTGCCTGAGCGGAGGAAGAGAGGCCACGAGCACGGTGGCTGGCATGCCAGGTGGGGCTGCTGGCAACTCCGGCCACCGCGAGTCTCGTGCCACCGTGGTACACCACCCCAGAGCGCACGGCCCGTCCACATGGATGTTGAGGGCGGCCCACACTACCAGGACAGTTCACTCAGCATCTGCAATCTGCCTACGAAGTCAGGGAATCATTTTAGTCTTCAGGTTATCAGAAGAAAGCAAAGCGAAAGCTGGTACCAGATGCCTGAATTCATTTCTATACATGCGACAACACGAATGTGCCTCCTCTTGGCTGGAAAAGCAGCCCCTCGGGTGACCTATGCAGGACCAAAGTCGTTTTGAAAGTAGAAAACCCCACATTCTCCGAGGAACAGATTTGTCTGCCGTCAATTTCATCTGACCTGAAATTGTGCGCCAACTCAAACATACCGAAGTCCCAGCGCTGAAGGGAAAGCATTCGCCTATGGTCTGCTCACAGGTACATGGAAAAGCTATTATGGGGATAATCAGCCCAGCCATAAAATGGAGCAGTCACACATGATGACAAAAACAGGTACAAGTCATAAACTGCCTTTCACCTTCCCAGTCCTCGCAGGCACTTACTCAGGACATTCTTCTGTGCAAAAATAAGGCTTTTGCCTTGAATAAACACAGCTTTTAGTCTTGTCTTGACTTCCACGCACCGCCTGCAAACACACGCAGCTTCTCCGATGCAAGGCAGACGCAGCCCCTGCCCTCAACAAGGTCACAGGGCAACAGGCAGGGCAGGCGGAGTCTCTGCATGCAGGGTCAGGGCGTCCATTTCCACTGCACCGCCGCTGGTTTCCAGGGACAAGAGGCCAGCGCAAGCTTCTCGTGGAAGGGAAGCGGCTCTTCCACACACTGCAGCCCAAGGAGAGAACAAAGAAGGGAGAAAACGTGCCCTAAAGCCCAGGCTGGTGCACGCCGACCGCCTGCTCTCTGCTTTGCTTGGATTCCTCTTCACAGATCCCTTCGGAGACTGCAGGGCATTCGCTTTGCTAGTTTTTGTCCTTCCCATCCCTGTTTTCACTTGTGCGCAAGCAGGGCACGTCTAGACACATCCTTCAGCTGGTGAGGATGCCCAGAAGTGCGACCACGGCTGGGAACTGAGCCGCTGGCGCCGGGCGCCTGGTCTGGGCTCTGCGGCTGCCAGGTTGCCTTGGGCAAGTCGCCCCTCTGGGCCTCGGTCTCTACACTGATGTGTCGGGGCTCATAATGCCTAACCACACCAGGTTATGCTGATGACCAAACAATATCACATGAGTAAAACCACATCTACAGTCACAAAGGCTCTTACTGCCACCCCAATGCCACAGCCACCACCGTTTCCTGAGGGTCTGTATACAACTCGCCGGCTAACAAAGGATTGTGAAGTAATAAGCTTCCTGGGTATTTTATATTCTCTAAAGCACCTACAAAAAAAGCCTTACACACAACAGGGAAGACATCAGTAGGAGAAAAGAATACGCCTTTGGAATTAGCTGGACTCACATCAAATCCACCCTTGTCATTTCTTGTTGTGTGACCTTGAACTGCTATTTAACTTCTCTAAGTCTCACTTCCTGATTTGTGGAGTAGAGATTAACATGCACAAAACAATATGTGAAGGTCTATCACCAGGCCCGAGAAAGCTTTCAGTAAATGTTCATAAACAAGTGTAACATACACAAAGCTATTGCTTTTCACCACATAAATAAAATGAAGGACAGAATCACATAGTTATATCAACAGATGCATAGAAGCTTTCAACAAAATTCAGCATCCATTCATGATAAAAAGAATGAAGGAGGGACAGAGGAATCTGCCTGAACATCATAAAGGCTATTCACGAAAAACGCAAAGCTAACATCATAGTGAATGCAGAAAAACTGAGAGCACTTCCTCTAAAATCCAGAACAATGGAGCTAAACCAGGCTTGGGTGAAAGGTAGTCAACCCATGTATTAGACCCAGCAAAGGCACAGCAACACATAATCTCAGGAACCACAGATATGATGGGGAGGGATCTAGGGAGACGATCAATAATGTAGCATATTCATCCCCTCGGAGAATCCAAATAATACTCATGCAATCATTTAATTCTGGAAAATTCATAATCTAAGCATTTATATTATTTGTAGGAGCGAAATACAGAAGAATCAAGAGATTGGCATGTGGGTGATGTAGGGGTAATTCTGGTTTAAGAACATATGCATATCATATTGGTACTTTATATGCATTTAAGATTGCACAAAACTCAACTCCTTAATAAAAAAATTAAAAAATAAAATTCAGAGCAAGACAAGGATGCCCACTCTCACAACCCCTCTTCAATATTGAGCTATAAATTCTAGACAGAGCAATCACAGAAAAAAAGGAAACAGTGAATAAAAATAGGAAAGGAAGATATCAAATAATCACTCTTTGCTAATAATATGATCCTTTACTGAAATGATCCAAAAAGTTGCACCAGGAGACTGTTAGAGATAATAAATAACTCAGCAAAGTAGCTGGTTAAAAAAATCCAACAGCTTCCTTACACAATGATGATGAATCTACTGAGAAAGAAATCAGGAAAACATTCCCATTCACTATGGTCTTAACACAAACAAACAAAAAGCCCAATAAATCTAACCAAGGAGGTGAAAGGCCTCTACCGAACACTGAAGAAAGAACCTGAAGAGGACACTAGGAGATGGGAAACCCTCCCATGTTCGTGGACAGGCAGAACTAATATTGTCAAAATGGCCACATTACCAAAAACAGTGTAAAGATTCAATGACACTTCCATCAAAATACCAATGACATACTTCACAGAACTAGAAAAAACAGTCCTAAAATTCATTCGGAAGAAAAGTTCCAGAATACCCAAAGAACTTCTAAGACAAAAAAAAGCAATGCTAGAGGCTTCACATAGTCCAACTTCAAATTACACTACAGAGGGATAAGTAACAAAAACTGCCTGGTATGGACATAGAAACAGACACACAGACCAATGAAGAACAGAATCCAGAGACAAACCCAGAGACACGGTCACCACCTGATCCTCGACAAAAGCCTCAAAACCCATGGAGAAGAGAGAGCCGCTTCACAAATGGTGCTGGGAGGACTGGCTGTCCATACGTAGAAGAGCGAGACTAGATTCTCTCCCACCCTGCACAAACGCCAACTCGAAATAGCTCAGAGACCTAGGAACCAGACCAGAACCACGCAACTCCCAGAAGAAAGCGTAGGGACAACACTCCAACACCCAGACGAGGCAGCGACTTCCTCAAGAGGACTCCTAATGCTCAGGAAATAACACCAGAATTAATAAACGGACGACGTCAAGTTAAAGAGATTCTGCACTGCAAAGGAAGCAACCGAGAATGAGAAGAAACCTCTGCTGGCTACTGTGGGCTCCTCTTCTGACAGAGGACGAGCGCCCAGCATACGTACAGCTCAAACCACCCCAACCAAGACAACAAATGGGCAAATGGACTAAACAGACACTTCTCAAAAGAAATACGAACGCGGGCTGGAGCGGTGGCTCGGCGGTTACAGCGTCTGCCCGGTGTTCACCAGGCCGCGGGTTCAAACCCCAGCACCACGTACACAACGAAGTGTCGGAGCAATGAAAGCCGCATGAAAAACTAAATAAAACTGGTTCTCTTTTTCTCTCACAGCCCCACCTTTTTCTTTTTTTTTAGAGCAGAGGACTGAACTCGGGGCCTTGCGCATGTTAGGCAAGCACTCTGCTGCTGAGCTAATTCCCCAACCCCTGTCCCTGTCTCTTAAAAAAAAAAAAAAAACCAAATAGCCAAAAATATATGAAAAAAATGTTCAACATCTTTAGCAAGTAGAGAAATGCAAATCAAAGCTACACTAAGATTTCACCTCACTCCAGTGAGAATGGCAGCCATCAAGAACACAAACAAGCCTGGCATGGCAGCACGCACCTGTACTCCCAGCAACTCGGAAGGGTGAGCCAGGAGGGCACAAGTTCAAAGCCAGCCTCAGCAACTTAGTGAGACCTTGTCTAAAAAAAACGGCTTGGGATGGGGCTCAGTATTAAAGCACCCCTGGGTTCAACCCCTGGTACCAAAATAGGAACACAAACAATAAGCTGGGTGTGGGGGTGCACACCTGTAATTCTAGCGGCTCAGGAGGCCGAGGCAGAAGGATTGGAAGCTTAAAGCCAGCTTCAGCAACTTAGCAAGACCCTATCTCAAAATAAAAAATAAAAATGGGTTGGTAATGTGGCTCAGTGGTTAAGTGCCTTTGGGTTCAATTCCTGGTAACCCCCCACCCCAATACAAACAATAAAAATGCTGGAGAGGATATGGGGAAAAATGAACACTTTTACATGGTTGGTGGGACTGTAAATTAGTACAACCACTATGGAAATCAGCATGGAGTTTCCTCAAAACTCCATGGGCCAGGCACGATGGCATACGTCTATAATTCCAGGGACTCAGGAGGCTGAGGCAGGAGGAGTTCAAAGTCAACCTCAGCAACTTAACAAGGCCCTAAGCAACTTAGCAAGACTTTGTCTCAAAATAAAAAGTGCTGGAAATATGGCTCAGAGGTTGAGCACAACTGAGTTCAAACCTTGGTATTTAAAACAAAACAAAAAACCCCAAATCCCCAAATCCCCACATGACCCAACTAAACCACGCCTCGGTATTTACCCTGAAGGGTCATAGTCAACATCCTATAGCGACACATGCACACCCTCCCATGTTTACAGCAGCACAATTCACAACCACACTCAGGGACCAGTCTAGGTGCCTGCCAATGATGAATGCATAAGGAAAATGTGGCGAATACACAATGGAGCTTTTTTCAGCCATAAAGAAAAATGAAACTATGTCATTTGCAGGAAAATGGATGTTGTCAAGAAGCTTTCTTTTGACAATACCTATCAAATTTCCTGTACGTGAAAACAATTATGCAATGCACACTGAATAATTATTTACAGGCATAAGTGAAGTCAGAGTCTGTATGAGACAACTGTTCAACACGGGGGTCTCCCAATTCCCGAGCTTTGAAACGAGCTGGAGGTTCCTGCAGACACCTATGTGACACAGGCAGGTGAGAGCCTACTGGCTGTGATCCAAGCTGCAGAGGAACCTGCTCCTTCAACGTGGCGGGAAAGCTCCAGAAGTCACACTCCAGCCAAGGGTTTCAGGGGTGAGTGAGACCTGACCTCTGAGGTTCCACTAGGCCAGCGCACCTTTCCAAGACCCATGCAGGGGATAATCTCACAGCTAGTGACTAATCCCTGAGTCACATCACCCCAGACTGAGAGTCTGTAAACAGATTTCTGGGGATCGTGTGATGAGAAAGAAAGGCAAAGAGAAATAATTGGAACAGAAAGGCATAGGTTATTTCCTTGAGGTCAATGTTAAATAACAGAACAAAAATCAGAAATTCCAAAGTGGATACACCATAAACCTGGAATGAAGAGGCACAACACCGCTGCACAGGAGAACAGGCCTGCAGGTCTGCGCTCCCAGGTGACAGACGAATCCCCTTCTAGCTGCCCACTGACTAGGTCATCTCTGTGCTCCGCAGGCAGTGGAGCAGGAGAAATTTCTATCACCTTTTCATAGATCTAAGAAGCACAAGGAGGGGCTGCAGGGGTGGCTCATGCGGTTACGGCGTTTGCCTGGCATACGCGAGGACCCTGGTTCAAACCCCAGCACCACGTACGCAGCGAAGTGTCTGAACAATGAAGGCCACATGAAAAACTAAATAAAGTTGGGTCCGTGTCCGTCCCTCCCTCCCTCTCTCTCTCTCTTTCTCTCCCCCCCCCTTAAAAAAAAAAAGAAAAGAAAAAGAAGCACAACGAACCCTCAAGATTGATGGAGAAGAAGATGGTTTAAGAGGTGGGGCTGGTAGAGCCCTGGCATCCAGCCGACGGACCCAGGCTCCCCTCAACACACAGCCTAATGCCTGCCGTAAGGGCCTCGGGTCTCCTGCAGGCATGGATCTCTCGAAAACCTAACACACCCTTCAAGCCTTCACCCCAGAAACAAACACATACCACATTCAATAATCCAAGAGTTTTGTGGAGTTTCTGTGCTCAAAGCCCACCCAGCCAAGTGGAAGCCCTCTGGCCCCTGCCCCTTATTTTACTGATTTATTTTTCCTATTTTTATGGGTGCACTGTAATTGTAGATAATGGTGGGATTTGTCATTATCTATTTGTACATGAACACAACTTAACAATATAATTTGTTTGCCCCCTTTTAACCAATGGAACTTGGGCACTTGGAAAAGGAGGACTTCTCATGGGCCAAAAGCTGATTCCTGTGGTCCTCTGCACTACCTTAAACTCCTCTGTGTACCCAGAGAAGCAAATAAGGCATTTCCCCCAAGCAGTATTAAAGATCTGATTTCGATCCACCAAACTGCAAAAAAACAGAGATTTTTTTTTTTTTTTAAAAGCCCAACCACATACACTGAATCAAGTATAACCTGAATATTGGGGGTTTAGTTGACAGATCCAGCATTTGGATTTGCCATTTCAAATGCGAAGTGTAATTTTAAGTTTCTTTGCTTCTTCATCTTAGAGATGTAGACTATTTTTTCTAACAAATTAGGGTTCTTGCTATCAAAATAAATTACATAGCAACGCCCCTCAAGAGCTTCCTGTTGCCCCTAACCCCAATTAACTTACTAAACACAGGACAAAGAGGCGATGAAGGACCCCAAACACCAGAGAACAGGTTCCATTCGAGGGGGTTCAGGCTCCAGAAAGCCCCTTCCGCAAACCTGATGATGCTCTCAAGCATCAACATGAGGCGCGGCTCTGCCAGCAGGCCTGCCTTGGATCTGCGTGAGCACACGGACAGCAAGGACCCTGCCCTCTACCCAAGTTAGATTCTCACGCTGACCTTCAAACTTCATAAAGTTTTCTAGGGGGAAAAGAAGAACCAGGAAACTAAAGAGACTTGCATAAACAAGCGGAGATGAAGAAAAGACCAGTCCTTTGCATGAGGGTGTTGAAGGGAGAGGTGAGAACCCTTCAAAAGTCTCGGCTGCCCAGAACTCACAGGTGAGTGAACAGAGTCTTCCTTCTCATCTGGAAGTTTACGTTCAGAGGATTCCTACAGCCAACCTGAGCCGAATGGAGTTTGACTTCCTGCACTCAGTAGGACTGCATTACATTAGCTTTTGATCTGAGGCACCAATGTCCTGGTGGCTCGAGGCTCAATGCAAATGCTACAGAGGAAGCGACGACCCACTCGGCCTCTTCACCTGTGTCCAAGCTCATTCTGCTCTCGCAGGAAGCCTGCGAAGCAGGCACCTCTCGATTAACCCCAAGCAGGTTCATCGTTCAACTGACACAAAGACAGACATTGCACGACAGGGGACACCTTGCTATGTGAACCACATTTTAACAAGTTAATAAAATTATAAGCTCTATGCCAGTCAATTACCAACTACTTATTTCAGTACATCTGTTGTCATCAAGTCCACTGCCTGAGACAGGAGCAGGAATCTGTGCGGCCACCATGGCTTTTTGCCATGTTGGGGTCAAAGGGCAACACAGGCAATGACATGAGGCAAACTGCACATTCAGGCTTCGAGTTCAAGTCTGACGGCTTCCAAACGGTGCTCTGGAAAGCCTTTCACCCTCTTTCTAAAAGTGAGTTTCCCTGTTTTGAAACCCAAGACGAACAGTACACTTCTAGTCTGGCTCAATCGCAATGCAGCCTTGAAGACAGTGATCCGCCAAGAGACCTCCAGATGACAGTGTGGAGAAAGGGACACACCCCCGCTTTCACACATTTTATGCGAATGCCATGGAATACAGAAATGCCATTCAACTCCATTTTCTCAGTCTGCCTTCAACATAAACTCCTATGCAGCACCGAAACAGTCTTCCTCAATTAAGCTACTGTCACCTGGCGAGACAGCACAAGTGCACCCATGACCTCACTGCTCACGTGCCCACGGTCAAGGAGCAGAGCACACAGGCACTTTCTCAAGCCTGGTTCATTCCTGAACATCAATCCCTAAGTGTGAAGCTTGCTGAACGTAAGGGGAAGGAAGCAGAACTCTTTAGGGACCTTTCGCGTGGAGTCAGACAGCAAGCGCCCTTCAGCGACCCGCGTCTTCTCCAGTTTCACACATGACATCAGCTCCTGCTGGAAAACTCATCAGGCACTAACAAGATGTCCTCCAAAGAAGATGCCGGTGAACAGAAAGGTCAACTAGGAACCAAGATGCAGGACAACCGTCCCTCTCTGCTTCCGCTGCTGGACTCAGATGACGTATGGGGCAGTGCCAGTAGAGGGCTGCATTTCTGCTAGACTGTAAGCTATGGGGATTAGCTGCGAGATTTTATGCACGATCTAATTTCATGCTTTTAAAAACTAGGTAGACTGCTGGCAGTAAAGACGCAGCAAAGTCCAGGGGTCAGGAGGAAGAGAGGCTTGGGTGGCATGCTCACTGGACCTGGTGACGGGCCCCTGGAGGGAGGCAAAGGCAAGACACACGGAAGGAAGAAAAGCACATGAATGCAGCTTCTCACGGCCTATTAACTATCAAAAACGTGCACAGCGACGTGAAGACTCAAGAGGCTAACCCCACGGTACTTCACCTCTATGTCCTTACCTTGGCAGCAGAGTTTGATACCCCATGTGTAACATTTCTAATAAGGCCTCCGACGTTTCCATACTTTATCAGTCCAGTAACCCCTTCAGAAACATCATTCAAAAGCCCCATGGGATTGCCAAGAAAATCCACTGATCCCAGGATTCGAGCTGCCTGGCTGAGGAGCTCCTGTTAAGCAGAGTAGGGAGAGGAAGTCCAATCAGCACCAGATCACGACTGCAGAGAGGTTAGAAATCAATCTTGTCCTCCATTCTCCTTACTACCAACAATTACCTTTTAACTTTCTTCAACTGCAAAATCATCTCCTAACATCTGGTAGGGTACACCTAAACTTCTCCTAATACACATGTGTGAGACTGTTTCCTATACCTTAGAAATACTCTGTACAGCGAGTGAGAAGAACAAAAACAGCCACGACATGGGAAGATTCATTAGCAGGTACATCAAATCCTTCTCCCTTCCATCACCCCAGTGAGAACTGGGCAGGAGCCGGGAGAGAGGCGAGCCGTGGGGGCGGGGGCATGAGGCCTGCACAGGCTTCTGGAGCAACTCTCCACTGGCCCTGCACCTCCTACTGATCCGGATCCAGGGACACCTGCTACAGCACCTTCCTACAGTCAGGCGAAATTGCCACCAAAAGGAAGAACAAGGGAAGCGAAGGAAGCAGAAAAGGAAGCAAGAACTGGATATATTTTAACTATGAAAGCTGATAAATTTGGCATGATCTCAACTACCTCTTCACTGCAGAGTATGCCGTGGCTTCGCATTTCGGTCTGTACAGTCTGGACAATAAACACAAAATGGAAAATGTCCAACTTGATAAAAAAAATTTCAAGTTCATCTCAAGGGCAGGACTTTGCAGGCTCTGACGACACTGGTAGGTTGCTGAAAGCAGGCCCATGCCTGGTAAATGGAGTTCACAGCACTCTGTATTATTACTAAAGCAGCAATTAAATCACTAAAAACCTGTGACTGACCTAGTAAAGTCCCTGAGACTAGCTCTGAGGACAAACGGCTCACAGTCAAAGGCAGCTGAAGGGATTTCATGCTGTGTGCGGGATTCAGCGGACACGGTCTGACCCACAACACAGCACAACTGACATGCATGGCTGGGTTCTCAATAGCGATGGCTTGCGGTCCAGCCGCTGAGCACGTCCCCAGAGCTCACCTCCTGGAAATGCTTGAGGATGTCATTGATGATGAACTCCTTGGTCTCATAGGGATGTACCCGAGTGAATGGATCCAGGTTGATCACGGCGTCTTCAAATCGGATAAGTGGGAATCCCAAGGTGCTTTTGAGGGCCTAGACAGGGAAGAAGGGAAATGGTGTACTTTAGCCATTTGACAGCCTTCCAGGACACTATAATTTGGATTCCATGAAAGCTGCAAATCATAACTTTCCAGTAGGAGTTGAGGCTTTAATATTTACATATGCACACATAGATATTTGCAGTGCTATGGACTGAACCCAGGGCCTTATGCCTACTAGGCAAATGTCCTACCATGGAGCTGTACCCCCAACCTGGGTTTTAATACTTACAAATAAGAATTTGTACTTTACTTATTTTACATAATATTTACTTATTTTACGTAAGTAAAATATTAGGGGGAAAATATACCTCTACATGTATCACGCAGTGTCGCATACATCATGCAGAAGTCAACAGTGTTGGCTTCTTGGCATAAATTCCGTTGGATCTGCTGTTAATCTACGTACCTGCCGTGCTTTACTTTTTGTGCAAATGCACCACACGTACAGGAAAGTGTACTGATCAAATGATCAGCCACTCTTCTTGAAGAGGATATAAGATGCAACCAGTGCCCAGGTTGGAAAGTAGATTACTGTCCCCAGCTAGGAAGCCAGGCCTCCCCCGGTGCAGACTGCTAGTCACTGCCCTGTCTAGGTCTCTTCTCACCACAGACAGGTTTTTCTGCTTTGAATTTTCTGTAAATGGAATCACCAGTATGAGCTTTATGTGCTTCTTACAAACGATGTTAAGTAGTGCGGGTTACTAGCTTGCTGCATATAGCTACAATTTATGAATTTTTGTGGCTAAATGATAGTCCGTTGTACAAACAAGCTCTAATTTATTTAACAAGTACTGTTGATAGAACTTTGGGTCATTTCAAATTTTTTGCTATCAAGAATGCTGCTGCGGGGCTGGAGCAGTGGCTCAGCAGTTTCGGCGCTTGCCTAGCAAGCACGAGGACCCGGGTTCAAACCCCAGCACCACGTACACAACTAAGTGTCAGAGAAACAAAGGCCAGATGGAAAAATTAAACAAAAGTGATTCTATCTTTCTCTCTCACTCTCTCTTAAAAAAGAATGCACATGGTTAATCTCAGTATATGCTTCCGAGTTTTACAAAGTAACTGAACAAGCATTCACTCCCTCCAACAGTCTATGAAATTTCCTGTTATTCTACATCCTCATCAGCACTTGATATAAATAGCTTAAAAAAAACAGGGGTTGGATTTTTCTTTTAAGAGAGAGGGAGAAAGAGAGAGAGAATCACTTTTATTCCATTATTCCATCCGGCCTTTGTTTCTCCACACTTAGTTGTGCACACGGTGCTGGAATTTGGACCCAGGGTCCTCACATAAGCCAGGCAAGCGCTCTAACCATGAGCCGCTACTCCAGCCCCATGGTTTCCTTTTCCGTTATGTTTTGTTCTGCTTTCTACCAACACCTCTCTCTTAATCACTGTCATTTTGTAACAATTTTTGAAATCAAGTAGCAGAAAAGAACTTCGTTCTTTTTCTTCAGGGCCTCCTTGGCCACTCTTTGCACTTTTCAATTGTAAATAAATTTTAGAAAAAGTGTGTTCGTGTGCTACCAAAAAATTGCTTAAATTTTCATCTAGATTGCATTGAACCTATAGACCAACTAGAGAAAAACCCCAGCTCTACAACACTGAAACTTTCAGTGGGTTTGCGTGCGTGTGTGTGTGTATGTACCAGTGATTTAACCCACTAAGCCACATCCCCAGTCCTTTTTATTTTTTACTTTGAGACAGAGTCTCATTAAGTTGCTTAGGGCCTAAGTTGCTGAGGCTGTTTTTCAGCTTGTGGTCCTCCTGCCTTAGTCTCCTGAGTCACTGGGATTACAGGCGTGTGCCACTGCACCTGGCCCAGCATTTAACGGTTTCTTAAGGTCACTGGAAATTACATCCTTCAAATCTTCCTTTTCTCTATTATTGCTGCTGACATGTAGAAATACAGTTGTTTTTTTATATATTGTCTCCAGTTGTCTTACTATATTCACTTAAGTATCTAATAACTTCCTATATTCTTTTAGATTTTCTGGGTATACAACCATGTTCTTTACAAATAACAAAGTTTTCATTTTCCTTTCCAGTTCTTGTAACTTTTCTTTCTTTTTTTAAATCCTATTTGCCTTATCACGCTGGCTAGGCTCCTCAGCGACAGTTACCAGAAGCGCGAGGTGGGGCTCCTTCTCAAGTGAAGGAGAAGCTTCCACATGTCACCCTCAGGTATGACATCTACTGCCGTTGACTGGCACACCTTATCAGATTGAGGCAGCTCTCTTCATAGCTTGCTGAGTTGCTTTTAATCATAAATGGATGCTAATTTTGTCAAATGGCTTTTGTGCATTTGAGATAATCAATTTTTTCTCTTTCATTTCACTGATGTGGTCAATTACACAGTTTATTTGTAAATATTAAACTAAAATTGCTTTCCTGGAATAAACCAACTTTGGTTATGGTATATTACCCATCTTAAATATTTCTGTATTGGATTTGCTAATATTTTGTTCATAATTCTCTCTTCTATGTTTATGACAAAAGTACTGGTCTATAATTCTCCTTTATTATTTGAGTATTTTAAAAAAACAAATTACAGATTTCCAGTAAACTTCTTGAACACAGTTGCTGTTACTTTAAATTCTGTGTGTGAACATGCCAACACCTGGCTGATCTACAGGTCTGTGTCTAGTAACTGTTTTTTCTCTTGATCCTGTCTCACATTAGCCCTGGTAATTGCTGACCAAACACATTTCGTATGAAAATTTATCAAGACTGGATGAATCTTTAAAGCTCTGCATGCAGTGATGACACAAAGTAAAAAGCCTGGGATCCAAGCAGGCTCGGGCTTTCTTACGGCTGAGCTTGAGTGCTCCTAACTCCTGACCTCCTTCAGTCATTCTGAGGCCTGGAATGGCCTCACTGTCTCACTGAAAACCAACCGGATTCCTCCAATTTTAATCTCATCTGTACAAAAAATTGCTGAAGGTCTATTTTGCAATCTGTCCTCTTTGCTGACACCTTTTGCTTGGCTTCTCTCAGACTAGGCCACTTAGAAATTGGGAAATGCCTCAAGAAATAAAGTAGCTCAGACTACAAAGGTCTGTCTTCTCGGCAAGGTGCTAGCCCTCCAGCCCTCCTAGTGACAAGGACGTCTAGCTTTGCCTTTGCCAGCCCTGTGACACTGTCAAAAGCTTTATTCAGATTCTCTCTGGCAGATGGTTTCTGCTTGGCTTCTTTGTCTTTCTCCTCATAACACTTACAAGTCAGAAAAAGTCTCAAGAAAAAAAACCCAGATAAAAGTTGGGCTTGGGGCTGGAGCGGTGGCCCAGTGATTACGGTGCTTGCCTGGCATGCATGAGTGCACAAGTTCAAACCCCAGCACCATGAACACAGCAAAGTGTCGGAGGAACGAAGGCCACTAAATAAAAATTTCTTCTATCTTTCTCCCACTGTCCTTCTTTCTAAAAGTTAGGCTCAACTTACTGAGGTTTTCTCCTCTCATAAACCTTGAATCCTCAAGTCCTGGTTGTCTTGGTAGTTTTACAATGGCTTTCAACAGACTGTTCTTCTATCTAAATTTTTCTGATATTCTCAGCTAATTTGGCTATAAGCCAATTAACAATTTCTGGGCATGTATCTACTTTCTGATTATATTTAACACGATTGATATTTCAAGGAGTTTAGAAGACATGTCAAATACTCTTCCTTTCCACGCAAATGATATCAATTTCTGAGCCACTTGGAATTTGTCTTTATACGGAACATCAAGAATAAATTTAGAGTTGGAGTAGTGGCTCAGCAGTCATAGCTCTTGCCTGGCATGTGTGAGGCCCTGGGTTCGAACCTCAGCACCACATATACAAATAAGTGTCTGAAAAACAAACAAACAAAAAAATAATAATAATATTTTGCTCTCTTCATCTCTTTTTAAAAAATAAATCTAGGGTTCTCAAAATGGCATTCATCCCACCATCACTGACTCCCAGAAGTTCCTGATTTTCACCTCACCCTACAGGATAGCACCCGGAATCCCACAGTAGGATATAGCACCCAGTGTGGGGCAATATTATCTCCTGCTAACTCTAAAGGAATAACGCGGTCCATTAACGAATATAAAGGAGATCTTAGTGGAGCACGAGGCAAGGGAGCGAGTTTCCTAAGCAAACACCCTAACCCAGATGATGGGAACTCACTGATCTGACTGCTCCTAATTTACCTTATTTTGCATAAAGCGCTGGTAATTAATTGTTCACATTAGCGAACTTGTAGCTGTTTGTGCAGCGGTAGGCACACCACTGCAACTTTTCCCTGAGGGCAGGGCAGTCCCCCAGCAGTATCACAGGGCCTCAGTCCCCACGATCAGAAACAGAAGTTACTGCCCCCCCCAACCAACCTGCCAACTGCCCTGGGGGCTGTAGGGA